>JZKD02S1913989.1:853519-864810 GCA_000966675.3 Picea glauca
CTTCTCTTTTGCTTGTCCAATCCTTCACAATAACTCGACAAGGTGCTAAACATGTTTATTCCAAAAGTTCACATGTCATTTATGACTTTTTATTATTGATTTCAACCTATGTATTATTTTATCTTTCAAGAACGAAGTGACCTAACTTTGTAAAATAGAGTAATCATCATATTTTGATAATTGAGGTCATTTTTTCTTTATTCTTAAAAAATCAAACATGTTGTTAACATGAACTTGATAGATAAAGCCTATAGGGTGCGTTTTGTATGAAGAGATTCATCTTACAATTTAGCCTGATGAGTTGTATCAAATTTTATATAAAAATAATTAAAATAAAAAATTGTTTAAAATTCATCTTAATGATATATTAAACAAGTATCTTCATTATAACTTTAATGAAATGTTGAAAATTATATTCAGTATATTAATTATAAATTTAACAAAGAGTTGAAAAGTCAGATCTGTTAAGTTATTAACATCTTGAAAAGTGTTTAACACAAACGCAAATGATGAATACGAATAACGAATAGGTTTTGAAGTATATTTTATGCTAAGGACCACACTGATCGCGATGTGATCTGATGGAGGAATATTTTATCACAGAGCTTTTCTCGATTATCACAGTAAACAAAATGAATAGAATGAATTTTAGCAGACGTCATGGTATTGGTCCCTATTTTTCTTCTGTTGATTACGTTACCTGTGCAGTACGTGTAGTACGGGCATATACTACTAGAGCATTCACTGAGGCGCTTATCGTTTTCCATTACATCTAAAAATAGCTGTTTACATGGTGGATAGAACTTTCCTCACCGCTATCTTAATGGAAAAGAGAACGAGCATGAATAAGGAGACAGTACGTAGGGCATCTCAGTCTCACGTACAGTACATTTCAGGAAAGGATTGATCATTGCACGTTCCGGACTTTTCTGTGAGCAAAAGAAAAGAAAAGAAGATCCGGAGGTCCTGGTTACAGCTAAGGTCAATGTTTTCCCTCGAACAAATTCTCTCGGGGCAAAGCAGAATATGAATACACGACCTTACTTTGAGAACCATTTTCCGCCTTTACATCGATTCCTTGTCTGCAAGTCCCCTTATAAAATAAATTTTGTCGGTCACTATTGGTTATGCAAATAATTGTGATCGTATTACAAAGATGCATAATATAAGCTGCCAAGACAGATACAATTACTTGTTTAACGCTCCTGGAGTTCTCTCAAACATTTCACTTAACAGGTTTCTAGGGTAACTCCCAGAAGTGTTTGGGAGCAATCTGCGAATCGTTGAACTCTGAATCGGCCCAATGAACTCCTCTCATTCTATTCAAGGTTAAACTACTACCGTTCTTATTTTAATAGAGTGTTAATGTTGCTGTCATGCTTGTATTTGGTTTCAGATCGTTTCATAGACTTTATTTATTGCCGTGGGGCAAAAGTAACAGACTGGAACCTCTCGTATACGGTATGCAGTGTCGGAATTTAAACTTTATTTTCCATGACAAAACGTTCGTGTAAAGTTGCTCGCTTCAACAATGAAAATGACGATGCCACTTGTTCCAGAATTATCATAGCATACAAGACCTTGGGTGTTACAAGCTAAGATGAATTTCTTGACTACATACTAAACCCAATCATTTTTGGCAACATTTCCATAAGTTTTTTTTTATCATGCGACGGACAAGGGTATTGTTGGAGTTGGTATTGTACTAAAGTTTTGTATACATCACTACTTTAAGATCGGTGGATTTGAGACCGGCATTGGTTGAATGGGAAGTAATAATTGGAAGCTCTTAACTTAACATTATTTAAGGAAATAGATTGGATGAATGTGAAGTTACAGTTGGAAGTTCTTAACTTAAATGCATGGTAGGAGAATATCCAGGCTTTAAAATCACATTTCAAATGTCTTCAAGGTTTTCATGTTCATTGTCATTTCAACAATATGGTAGATTCATTTTTCAAGCTTGCTTTGAAGGAACAATGTGGGTGGCTCCACTTTGAAGAGATATACAATAACTCTCAGATCAACATAGGTCAAATCTTTATCTTTGAAGATAGGGGTATATTTGTTTGACACAATATTGTAAGCAGACAGAATAAAACAAAGTAAGTATAAAGAAATATATAATATAGTCTATTTTCAGGGATTTTTGAATGAAAATGTGTAATTGAAATGTTGAAAGAATGTAGGATAAACTTGGATGAAGAAAATATAACTATATATATAATTTTTAAAGTTTCTTTTGATTCAATTTTAAATATCAATAAAACTTCTTTTCCTGGAAAATAAAAGAGCATAATGTTTCACTAGTACAAAGAACAACAAACAAATGTTTCACTAGTACAAAGAACAACACTAGTAAGGATGTCTCGTAGATCTTATAATATGTCACTAATAGAAAGAAAAACAGTAGTAAGGAGGTCTGCTTCACCAATTGAATTAAATAAGATGAAGAAACCACTCTAAATTGGGGGTCAAATTTAATGGGAAAACGAGTTGAACATGATTATCCTTAACATTAAACTGATGTTGAGATTGTGGTGTTGGATATTTTATGTTTGAAATGTATAAGGATGTCTCGTAGATCTTATAATATGTCACTAATAGAAAGAAAAACAGTAGTAAGGAGGTCTCCTTCACCAATTGAATTAAATAAGATGAAGAAACCACTCTAAATTGGGGGTCAAATTTAATGGGAAAACGAGTTGAACATGATTATCCTTAACATTAAACTGATGTTGAGATTGTGGTGTTGGATATTTTATGTTTGAAATGTATAGTACATATCTGATAATTAACATTAACTATATTTAAAATTTTCATTTTACATGGATTGTTTGTTCGTTAATTAACATTATTTTGATATATGTTAAGTTAATTAATACTAATCAGACATCTTATTTTGATATAGACATTTAATTATTTTTTTGTTAACCGAGAGAAGTTAGACATTGTATTGATGTTCCACACACTCATGTAGTGTGGCATTCCATATTTTCAAAAGCATTTAAAAAGTCTTAAATAGAATATTCAAGTTATATCCCTAGTAAATGTTAAACCTTCAATGTTTGAGAAAATGAAAAAATGTTGAAAAATATATATGGAATTATACTCAATATGAAACAAACATCCAATAACCAACACTACAATTTTCTTATTAAAATAAACACTCAATAAACAACACTACACTTTTTTTGATTAAAATAAATTCAAAAAAGCTTATCTGCTATGAAAAGTATAATGTAGCAACACCCATAGCATTCTTTCTCTAAATCTTAGTTTCTTAATACCTACAACTAGCAAGTTTGATGAAGTAGCCAGTTTGATGAAGGACGGATATTTGGACAACAACATTAATACGAAGGAATTGCTAATATAAATCCACAAAACAACTTTTTCCTTTATTACCTAAAGGGAATTCCAATCACAAGTAACATTTTAAGTAAACAAGAAAATAATTTATGTAAATTTATTCAATACACACATTTTATACTAGGAAGTATTTCTAAATCTTAAAAAAAAATTAAAATCCACATCTTATATAGTTCACACTAAAAAAGATACAAATCTTACTGATTTAAGAAAACATAAATGTTTCATGATATAATGGTCGTTTACTTATCTTACTTTCTGATTTTCCTATTTATTCAATTTTCCAAGATATAGGTATTTAGAAACTTATGTCAATATAAAAATATAAATGATTGTACCTGCAATGATATAGTGTTATACATACACTCAAAATAGAATCCATAACCATTAAAATGCTCCTTTTGAAATTAGGTTATGTAGCCACTACAAACATAGATATGTAGTATACTAAAAAGACTTTGAAACATAGAACTTTGTAGCCATTGAAAACAAGGATTCATAACATGTTGTAGATTATAAATATCCTAGAATCACAATTTATTCAAATAGTAGCAACGAAAAAAATAATAATTTGAAAGTCATGAGAAATATGGACCATAAATCTTACATTACACTTAATCTTGGTTTTTGAAAATACAAACATGATATGTTGTTGAATTAACTTCAAAGACCTTCAAAATGAAAAATAATAGATTGTATACTAGTTAGCATCATCCCAATGTAAGAGACATAGTATGGTAGGTGAAAATAATGGATTAGAGAAGGACCATCACTCCTTTCAAGGAATCAATAGGATTCTTAAGGAAATAAATTGGGAAGATACTTGATAATGTTGCAGAGATGGAAGATAAAGAATACAAAATACAAAGAAAAAATTCAAATAATGGAAGATAAAGAATACGTAGATGAAGAATAATTATATACATTCATGAAAATTATGAGATTTTAAAAGGAATACCAAGGCGAGTGGAAATGGATTTCATAATAAATGGATTTCACCAATAATGTGTTACTTCTAATATAAAGTGAAAGAAAATATTTTTTATGGTAGAGTCTTGGTATTTATTTCTAAGATTGTTTTACTATAAGCAACATTGGCTTGCCTATATCATTTGAGGTCTCACTTTAGAATCAAATCCTTTGGGGTTTTCTTCTTCAATGAGGGAACACACAATTGTTTGTGCATGACACATATTTGGACTCTTAGAGACAACATCCGTGTTGTAAATTTGCATCAAGAGGTTCATTGCAAATACTATATGAACTCGGAAGTGGGTTTGCAAACTTTGAAAATATGGAATCAAGAAAACTATGTTTGTATGAGAGATTAATGACGATATGTAATATAGTTCACTTCTTTAAGAGGTTCATTGCAAATACTATATGAACTCGGAAGTGGGATTACAAATGTTGACAATAAGGAATTAAGAAAACTATGATGTATGAGAGATTAATGATGATAGGTAATATAGTTCACTTTTTTACGACCTTCTACCTACTCAAACTAAGCTTTTATTTTATCATTTGAGCTTATGGTGGAATTTTAAGGGTTTTATTTTATCATTTGAACTTAAGGTGGAATTGTAGAAGATGTACAATAGAAATGGGAGGACTTAAAATTGTTTGGTTTTCCAATATTAATCTTCATGCAACTTTATATGAACAACATTACATATATAAATATTTCCACCCTTTTGGAGATCATGTGTATAATGACATTTTATCTATACAAGATCTTACCTAACCTTAGTTCCATCTCTTTCCTTTTCCATGATAACATAATGTGTATCTGCGCGTGTCAATTAGGTTTACCTCGAGAGGTTGTGAGGAATGTGTTGATGGCTCCTAAATCCCTTTAGTTCAATAGAAAGAACCAAACCCACCACCGAGGCCCAATTAGACTCTGCAAAATTTAATAGCGGAATGGTTCTCTAGATCTTGCGATACGGCCAATTAATCAATGGGCTTTAAGTTTTCTTGCGGAGGCTTCTCCTTGAAATCATACTTTCTCTTTTAGTATTTTCTTTTAGATGGGACCAATATAAAATGGAATCCGGTATAAACCAACTTGAAAACAAAATGGGAAAAGGTTTTGACAAGTGGAGAAGAGGCTGAGCTTGAGATAACCCACTACTAAATCATGTAGGCAACAATTTTACACCACATGCCTAGTACTAATACGTTAACCATGTGAGCATTCAATTACTATCTCAGATACTAATTATAAAAAAGAAAACACATATGCGATAAATAATCGCAAGTAAAATAATTCACTTAACTCGAATCATCTATCACATAATCACACAACGATTCATGTTCATCATTAAAGAAAAGAACTATAAAAACATTGCATCAGATATCTTATCAATAGATTTAATATCTCTTACGTGTTACAACATACATTCATGAGACGAGATATGAAATAGTTCTTTTCCACATCCAATCATGCACTTATTTGATGAAAATATAACTTGTCTCTGGTCCAGAAGGACTTCTCAATTAAACACATCTTCAAAATAATTCTTAACAAACGAGAAAAGAGAGTTTATTGCAACAACCATCGACCCTCAACTAATCAGTTGATGCTCTTATTTATAACATAAAATTAACTAAAAATAACAGCTAAAGTGCAGTTAAGAAAGACAAAATTTGCCACGTGCCATTCTCTCCTTATAGTTTTCTAACAATCATCTCAAGATATCTCTTTAAAAGGATGAATCCTCTCATACTCCAACCAACTAATGAACAAATCCTCGTCGGTGTTGGCGTATGGAAATCTATGTTGTTCCATCAAGGCCACATAGATCTGCCTTATCTCTACCACATGTCCCTGATACTTCACCAGACTGGCACTTAACTGTTGCAGTGCAGTCTGATATTTTATCGTGTGTTCCATGAATTATTGTACCTGCCCTTGCACTGTGTCCACCACCTTCTCCACTCTTTCGGTCCATGATGCATCTTTCTTGGTGTGAGATTCGACTATGTCACGCAAGTTGACAAAGTCATCAAGTGTTCCGAACTTGGGAAGTGCTATCTCTTTCATCACCCGATTGATCTTAATCCAGTGTTTCCCACACTTGGCCCATTTCTCTTGAATCTCTCGATGTGGTTCTCAAGACATTTTCGCCCAATACTCGGTCTCTTTCCTTATGTGGTGAAGACTACTTTCGTTAAACACCTTAATGCCATGTTCTTATTTATCTTGGCCTTGTTGAACTGCACCAATGTAGTTAACCCTATGCACGGCTTCTGTTTTTTCATACCACCGCTCCATATCCTTTCACGTCGCGAGTGCCATGAGAGTATCTTCCTGGACCTCAGTTATCCCTTTAGTGAATAGGTGATGCTCCTCTGTTTACCTGCTATAGGCCTCCTTGAATTCATTCCTTAGGTATACCGTGGCTTGAGTGGTATCCTGGTAGTACTTAGCTAAGTGACGCAAATGTTCTATCTCTTTCAGGGTAGCAACTAGCTCTTTTTCATCTCTTTTAGCTCTGCCCAGAGTGGCATCGGAGATCACCATTCCCACACCGATAATCTCGGATGTTCTGGCATATTCTGTGTTTATCAATTTTTTTTTATAGTGATGAGGACGGAGCGACCTAAAGTGAACTTCCTCTTCTTCATGGTACTTTGGACGATAACCTTCTTCCTTCGATCATAAGCTATATCATGTATGTTGGCTACTTCCTCCACAGGTTCAGGAATCTTTTGATTCCCCCATGTGAGTGGGTTTCCCAAGAAGCATTGTTCTTGCAACCGAAATCAATCCTTTAGGGCATGCGTACAGGGTAACACCGGAAAAAAAATGTATGAAGTGAAGCATAAAAATACATAGAATAGTACATACCTGTAACGCTTGTTAAACTTGTTATTTAATACTCACGGGATCTTGGAATCTTTTTCCAAATTGCTCGTCTCGCTCCTCTAGATGTGATAAACTTATTTGTGTACAATGATCTTGTTTGCGAACAACTTGAAAGAATGTAAACGGGGAATAAGATGTCATGTCGTATCAACCAATTATCTCAAGGTACGAGTGAAAATCAAATGAAATTTGTCACTAAATCTCTGCAATTCAATTAATCATGGGTTGACAGGGGAGGTGCGGAGGGTGGTGCGCTCTATATCAAATGGTTTATTTGTTCCATGCACGAATTCATAACTAATGCGAGATTTGGAATTAATTGGTTCTTTAAATTATTTGAATCCAACTTATCTTAGCACTAAAATGTCCCATTGTGTTTCTTTCTTAGTGGACAGATCAGGGATCAACGATGTGTGGTAAACGTTTTCGTTGGTATCCTCTTGATAATAACTTATAACGTAGATCAATTTCTTTGTACTATGCTGATGTGGAAAAAATAACTCGGAGTGCAACCTGGGCCTCGGGAAATAATAACTACTCAAGGGAAAACTAGATTGTATGTTTTATCCATTCTGGAAAAGACACGGGGCATATGAGGACAGGTGGTTTGGTCGTGTTCATCAATCGGAATAGGGGTTTCAACAAGATGCGTGTGTTAAAATAAACTTGGTATTGCTGATGATGAAAGGTATCGCAGATCGATTATCAACGAAGCCTCCATTTCTTCGTTAACGCTTACTCTTTTATCCTTTTACTGATGCCAAAGGGATCGGCTGTAATGTTCCCCAAATTTACCAAATAATAAAAAAAATTATTAGGGACATTAAATCTCTTTCTCTTCGAACAATTTATCTCGAAAGGCCTACTGTTATTATAAGTAGCTATTTATCATCACTATTTACTTTTTCAAGGTTTATGTTTCCAGTTATTGACACAAATTAACTATCATTATAACATATTTTATATCTGGTTCTTCCCTACTGCAGAGTAGTCATATACTTAAAGGATCAAGGTAACCTCTTTGTACTCCAACCTCTAAGATTCCCAACATATCTAACATAACTATAATGGTTAGTAAAGTTCCACTAATCATTATGATCATTTCCCAATATCTATATATAAAGATATACATGTATTAATGTTAGATTTATAGAGGAAGAACCCCACTTGAATTACAGAAGATCCTTAAGCATAGACAACAACCATGTGATACAGGTCTAAACGATGTGGAGTCCAAATCGTAGAATTGCATGCTTAAAGAAAATAAGGTTCATTGCATCTATCGCAGACTTAAAACCTTCTAACTCTGCATGCTCTGGGTTCTTCTCAGTTTACGGGCACTAATTCTTCTTTACTAGCCCATTCATTCATATGCCCTTCTTTCCTTTTCCACGCGTCTCCTCAGAGTCCCTGGATCTGTCGACACGTATCTCCCCTCTGGATCAATGGCTATCATTGACTCTGCTTTTCTGGCCTCTGGGAGTTTCAACTCTCAACTATACTCTTCTCTACGTGATGATCTCCCAGAGTGGAAGATCTATTTCCACCTTTCCCCTTGAATCCATGACTAGGGTCTGCTCCGCGGATCTGGCCTTCGGGGATCTCAAATCTCAAGTCCCTTTTTCCTTCTCCTTAAATTACACGAAATCCTGCCACATCACCGCTTAAATCGCATGGCCTAGAATTTCTTTGGGTCTTTTCGTGGAGTCTACAGATATTTTCCACATCTCTTCTATGGATATGACGGCTTAGATTCACTTCGGGTAATCTAACGACTCCAATCTGTTCTGCTTCTCTAGACTTTTGAGATCTTAAATCTCAATCTCTCGCCCCTGCTGACTGGGTATCTCCCAGAGTTCTACATATTGCACCACGTGCCCTCTTTCACATCGACGGTTCTTGTCATTTCCTAGACTCTGGCCTTCGACAATTTCAAGTTTCAACAACCACCATTCTTCAGAGTGAATTCTTCTGGAGTCCACGATCTGGTGACACCTATCCAATCTAGATTGAAGACTAACATTCACTTCGAATGTTCGGGCTTTGCCTGTTTCAATTCTCAAACTAAAAACTCCAGGGTAACTCTATCTGAAGCTCTTGATTTGGTGTCAAGTGTCCCCTCGCAGATCGATGACTCTCCTCTCTTAGACTCCCCAGTCTACAATTGTTTTAACACTTCAACTTCCGCCTCCTTCTGGATCTCCTGACCCATTGACAAGTATTATTTTTGGATCCAATGGTTCAAACTCCCCTTTCGCAAATTGGGACTTTGCGTTTTGAAAATTTGTATGGGTGATCACTTCCCTTCTTCTGACCCCTGATACCTCAAAATTCTCCTTGGACAATCGATGGTCCAGATCTCTCCTTAATCAACAACTCAGATTAAATCACAATTTTTCGTTTCGTGAATGCTCATGGCTCGGCCCTTTGACCTCCTCCCCTTGTGAGTCAGCGAAATTTTGATCTATTGCCACATGTCCCCTTTCGATGGATGGTCCCAATGATTTGGGATTTTTTGTTTCGGAGTTTCATAGATTTCACTGTAGTTCTTCCAAATCTTCTAATTTGTGAAGCTCCAATAATTCCTTGCGACTAACTAGTGCGCTACTTTTTTTAGTTCTAACATCTTGAAATATTTTGTCTTCTCTTGGATGGATCTTAACCCTTGATCTTCCTTCGATTATCTCAAAATATTTGCGATCCACCTTTAGACACTTCAACTCTTTAGGACTTAGACTCTTTTCTAAGTGCTACCTATCGAGATTTAAAACCACTATTCCTCCTGAACTTTGTTTTCACTTTCTTTCCTAACTTGGGAGATTTTCAAAATGTTGTAAAGACTAGGCCTTCCAAATTTCTCTCGCGAGCCCTATAACTTTAGGTCTTCTCTGCGTTTTTGAAAGCATTTTCCCTCCTGAGCTTTCGTCAATGAAACATGACTTTGGCCTTGTACACACTTGCGCTCTGTATAGAGCTTCTCACTATTCTCTCCTAAGATTCTAAATTTTGAAAGTCTCTTGACCTTAACCTTCTTGCAACTACATTGTATCTCATGACCCAGATTATATTGAAAAAGATACAGATCTACCCTAGCATACTATTATCTTGGTAGTTTTTATACCAGGATCATATAGACAACTGGTTAAATTTATCTTCAATCCTTAAAGAAAGGATAGAGGGGGAAAGCCCTACTGGAGACAATTTTCCCTAATCAATAGTTATGATTGCAAATGTTATGTAGATTTTGAAGACTCGTTTAAATAAGGGGCCAACTCTATAAAAGGTAACAGGTTTATGTATTTAAGTCCCTAGACATTTTTTCTTGAGATTAAAAAGGAAAAGAAACTGTAACCCCTTTGTTATAGTTAACATAGTCGGCTAAAGAAGAAATTGCTTACAATAATCGAAACATAGCTCCGTATGTAATAGATGTTCATATAGCTCATAGAATCTATATAGGGAACAACACATATACATATATAGTCCAATTTTGATACTCGTTCGAACTTCCAATTGGTAATTGTACAATTTAAACATTCCTTAATATCAGTCACAATCGATCCATTAATTGTTTTCTATTGTAGACCATAGATTATATCACAGAGATAGGAAACTTTCATACTTTCGTCAACAAAAATACATACAACAATTTTCTTATCTCTACTCAAGAAACCTCCATACATTTATCAATGGTTAGCACATAAAGCAGTCGTCCTTGAACCTACTCAATGCATAATTCAACTATAAAGGTCTAATCAATAATTCATTTCCTTCTTCCTAGAAGGTAGATGTATTATATCAGTCATTCATCCATAGAAAATTTAACCAGAACTAAGAAACTACATTCTAACAATTATTAATCAACAGAACGATCAACTAGGGAAGAGTAGAAGAACATATCTGAAAAAATTACCGGGACAACAAATGGAACGACCTGTTGATTAAGGTTGGTTGTCATTGATGTCAACCCTTGAAGAAAGACCCGTAGCACAAAGGTTTGGGTAATGGACCCAATAATGTTTGATGTAAATATGACTCATTATTGTTT
>JZKD02S1913989.1:866013-878605 GCA_000966675.3 Picea glauca
ATGACAAAGCAGTGAAACTCGGTGAGAATAATTCCAAAGCCATAAATGCACTTTTGAATGGTCTCAGTGATACGGTATTCACCAAAGTTGCACATTGTAAATCTGCTAAAAAGATATGGGACAAGCTTTGAAATATTTATGAAGAATATTCAAAAGTCAAAACAACAAAGCTTCAAACTTACAGAGGTCAGTTAGAACAACTAAAAATGAAGGAAGATGGAGATATCGTAGCCTACTTCTTACGAGTCAATGAAATACTGAATGCAATCATAGGATTGGGAGAAGAAATCGAAGAATCTGTAATTGTTCAAAAGGTACTAAGATCTCTTCCTATGAGATTCAACCCTAAGATATCAGCACTAGAAGAAAGATCAGATCTAAACTCAATAAGCATGGACAAACTGCATGGAACGTTCACAGCATATGAGATGAGAACTGAACAGGAAAATCCAAATGTAAAATAAGCAACCTTCAAAGCATCCAAAAGATCAAAGCAAAAGAAAAAGCAACAAGAAGAATATACCAGCAGCAACGACATTATACCAAAAAGTACGTGGAATTCCCTATAGGTTCCTTGGGTGTGACATTATCGGCCAATAAAGCATTGTGGAGTAAATTATGCCAATTATTTTGGTTGTCTGCAACCGTTTTATTCAATATTCTCACTAGGTTATTATTAAATGATTCTACCATTCCCTTTCCTCGTGGATAGTAATTTGCAGAGTATCTAATTATGATTCCTTTGTCTAGAGAAAACTACGTCAATAGGGTGGAAGAAAAGTAAGCTGCATTATCAAAAACCAGGACAAAAGGGACACCAAACCTTGTGATTAGTTGTTGTTGTATGAACTAGATTACTACCATCTCGTTAACATGAGTCAGAGGGATGGCCTTTTCCCATTTCGTGAAACAATTGGTGGCAGTAAGTATGTACTTATGTTGTTTTGAGGAACTTGGTATAATTTCTGCTATGATATCTAACCCCAATTTCTCAAAAGTCCTAGAAGCAGTCATTGGTTGGAGTGGGACTACCGTGCTCTTCTCTCTCCCGATGCTTATTTGACAAGTTTTACAATTTCTAGCTTATGTGTGAACGTCCTTGAATAAAGTGGGCCAATAAGAACCAGCTCTCAGTATATTATGAGCGATGGTGTTTACTACAAAATTTCCATCGACAGGGCCATCATGGAGTTCCTGCAAAACTTTGTCTACATCTTCATGTTCGAGACATCTTAAAAGTACCCCATCATAATTAATCCAGAAGAGTACCGAATTTATGAGGCGATATTGTGTAGATTTTAACCCGAGAGATCTGTTTTCCTTGCGGTTGAGAATTTTTGGGCAGGTCCCATGGTGCAGGAGCTAAGTCAAATTATCATACCAAGACTCTTTCCCTTGGGATATGTATGAAACTTCACTGCACCATAATTCCATTTCATTCTCCCATCTGAAATCTTCATTTACTTGGTCATGGGCTTTAGCTGCAAGTTTTCACAACTCTTTCCCTTTAACTAGTTTGGCAGGTTTTATATCTAGATAAAATTCTTGGACTATTGTTATCCACTTTCCTCTTCTTTCCCCCATCTCTTGTTGAGTGAACAAGGATCAGACCGCAGGGTGAGGCAAAATTGCTTTGGTGTGGTTCTTGAGGATGTAAGATATGAAGTGTTTCACTGCCTTATATACCATATAGGCCTATTTATCAATGGTAGGATAATTAAGTTTAGATCCTTGGAGATTAGTGCTCATGAATGACACTGGAGCCACATTGTTGTCATCATCCTTCTAAGTCAATAATGCAACTAATGGCTGGTCAAAGGGAAAAGTATAGAGGAAGAAATATTTATTGAAATCGAGACTTAGTAACATGGGGGCTTGGGATATAGCAGTTTTAATATTGTTGAAAGAATCCTTTCGTTCATCATCCCACTTAACTTCATCATCTTTGCAGATCATATTTTGTAGAGGTCTCACTGTCTCAGTGAAATCGGGTGTGAATTTTATTACAAAATTATTTTTCCCAAAGAAGGATTGCATTGTCTTTTTGTTGTGAGGTAACGAGATTTGAGTTATATCTTTGACTTTCTCAGGGTCTATGCGAATTCCAGCTTGGGATATAATATGACCTAATAGTTTTCCTTCTTCCACACAGAAGATAGTCCTCTTAGGGTTTAAAGATATACCATATTTTCTACACCTTTCGAAAATATGGGTTAAGTGTTAGATGTGCTCCTCTCTGTTCTTAGAATACACATTCATGTTGTCAAGATACACTAAAACACACTTGTTTATCATCCATCGAAACACTACATCCATTTCCCTTTGGAAGTTTTCTCATGCGTTGATTAACCCAAAGGTCATGTGTTTGTAAGGAAAAGTTCCTCACTTGGTTCGGAAGGTAGTTTTCAAACAATCTTCCTCTGAAACCAGAACATGGTTGTAACTCGAGAAACCGTCTAGCAGAGAGAAAATATGAGAACCAGACATGGTCTGGAAGAGTTGCTCCATCGATGGGACTAGGTAGTTGTCCTTTTCTGAAGCTCTGTTGAGGTTCCTAAAATCTACCCATAAGCGGATTTCTCCAGACTTTTCCGGATCGGAACCAAATTTTATACCCATGTGGAATGTCTTACCTGGAAGATAATTTTGGCATCTAACCGTTTCTTCAACTCCTGACAAAGGAGAGGTTCCAGGGATGGATGATACTTTTGAAGCTTTTGTTGGAAGGGTTTCACTTCAGGTTTTAATGGTATAGTGTGTTGAATGATATGGGTATCATAAGTTTTCATATCTCAGTAGGACCATGCAAGGACATCTTGATATTGTCTAAATAGTTTGAGATAAGACTTCCTTTCCTCTTTAGATATGGTTTTCCCAAGGTTTATGTTTTTTGGGTTTTTCAGGGTTCTGAGATTCATAGTTTCATGCATGGGACAGGAACTACCGATTTTTGCATTTTTGGGCCCCTTAAACTGTTCTTTGAGGTCAAAAATATTTTCTAAGTTAGCTATCCCCTTCGGGATTGTGTGAGATTTTGATTTTTTAGTCGGTTGACCTATCCAAAAATTAGTTTCTGTTGGCTGTTCCTGGAACACTTCGTCATTTATAGCTAAGTCTTTGAAATTATCTTGGTTAGTCAGAAAGTTTATGATCTGTTCATCCCCTTCAAAGACATTCCAATTAGAAATATTGTTAGGCACTGATGGTTTGTAGAGTATTTCCACAGTGAACTGAGATGCTTCATAATCTTCTAGAGTTGACATCCTTGAAGCAACTGTGGCCAGGGAATCAACAAGGATATTCATTTCTCTGGGGATTGTGATGATATTGAAAGCTTCAAAATTACATATTAACCTATGCACTTCCTGTTGATATTTCTTTAAGTGCAGGGAATTGCAATGTATAGTATTTCTTACTTTTCTAACGATAATCTTAGAATCTCTGAAAACCTTCAATTATTTGACGTTTAAGTCTATGGCTTTCTTTAATGCTTGTACTAGAGCTTCATACTCGGCGGTGTTGTTTGTGCATTCAAATTCTATTCTACAGGACATGAAATGATGTTTACTTTTTTGATCAATGAGGATGCACCCTGCCCCTAATCCTTCCTGTGATTTAGACCCATCAAAGTATATGGTCCAAATTTGTGAGTGAAAGTTAACTGTTTCATCCTTCTTATTACTTTCTTTCTCTCCTATCTTTTGTCTGGTGATTTCTAGCATAAGTTCTTGACAAAAGAGGGTTTCCTCTGTTGGTATCAGAGATTTCTCTTGAAAAAACATTTCAGAGTTCTGAGTGAGAGGGACATCAGATGGAAGAGGGGAGAAGTTCTTCAAATAGGAATCAGAGGAATAGTTTCCTAGCACAGGGAAATATGTCGATGAGGATTCATTTAGGGTTTCTATATCAGTGACCATATGTTTCATGTATCTCTCCCTATCAATTCTGATCATATTCTTGTTCCCATTTAATGGTAGCCAAAGGTGTGCCCAGTATGTACTAAAGTGTCCATTTAATTTCTCAGACGCGTATCGGCTTAACAAGAATCCATAAGATTCCAAGATGTCTACTATAATGATGTCAATCACTTGCACAAACTTAGGATGCATGTATATTCTGATCATTTCATCTCTAAGTTCTCCCATGACCTTCACCTAGGTTTCATCTAGTTGTATTACATGTTTATCACTATTGAGAGGGACTACAATTAGTTTTTTACAGATAGACAGTGGCATACCATTAGAGGATGTCCCTGAATCAACCAAACAATTATGGAGGTTCCTGTTGAAGAATTCAAATGTGAAAAGAAAATGTGGGACAAAAGGTCTTACCTTCTTATCTTCAGAACAAGTGTTCACAGTTGGTTTATTCCCTAGGTCTGTTGGGATTATATTTCTTCCTGGGTCGGTGCTCGTCGTAGGATTTGCTATTTATTTCAAGGCCTGTAATAAGAAGTCCTTTCGCTGAGGGATCTTACAAATGTCCATAACTGATATATTAGCCTTCAACTTCTTCAAATATTGAACTACGTTGTACTCCAATTTGTGTGATTCTTGGGTATGGATTCTTATAGGGTTCTCACGGGGAGAAAAAGGTTCTTTCAGGTGATCATGGGTTGTCTTTCCCCCTAAGGTTTGGATAGTAGAAATATATTTTGAGACAGGTGGACCCTTACTGCACGTTTGTACAACTAAGACTTCTGTGGGTGGTTCTTGAAACTCAAACAGGTCGTCGGAAGGCATGATTATGTCAGGATCCCATATCAGGAAGGTTGTATCTTCTGGTGGATCAATCTTTTCATTATCAACAACAGTCATAATTGAACTGCTTGGTTGTTCGGTCAAGGAGACTTCGTCTAGGAATCGATTGTCCATTAAATTCATGGCATGAACCCATTGAGGGAAGTCTCATTCATAGTGATTTTATTGGTGATAAGTACAGAAAGAATCAAATGCTACATTTCCCAAATCGATATTTAGGTTAACTGAGGGAGGTTCAATTTCTTTGAATGATGTGTTTCTTTTAAAGAAATGCTTATAGGGCCTTTGGCCTTGGTTTCCTTCCCCTGCATTTCTCCTCATGTCTATGATCTCGTTTGATAATTTATGAACCATGCATCGTAGGTCTTCTATGTCTCCATTACCCTTTTCGGAAGCTTATTCTACTTGTTTCCCTGGCGGTCTAGTCAAAAGGAGTCCTCTCCTAGGGGGAGGTTGGACTCATTTTTAACTAACGAGACTTGTCCTTCCTTACATCCCTTCATTTGGAACTCTATCGTTTTGGCTTCTTCAAAATTCTCAGCCAAGGTTCACTTGGTAACCCTCTTCAGAAACATCGAAATAGAAGTTGGGAGGGCATTAACGTATACTTCGAATTGCAAATCCTGAGTTAGTTTATCTTCAAGTTGGAATTTGTTCAAAATACTTGTGAATATTTGATTGAAATCTTTAACCTTCTCTTTTGAACTCATGGTGGCTACGAACAATTCATCCATCAAAGATCTTGTAGTGGTTTCTTCGGAAAATTTTTCTAGAAAATCCTTTTGAAACTTTTTCCAACTACTTATGGATCCTATAGGTAGATTAAAATACCATGTAGAGGTGGACTTCTAAAAATTATAGGGGAAAATCCTCTATACCACATATTCATATTGTACATTCATTAGTCTGATAGTCAGTATGAATTTCTTGATATTATCTTCAGGTAGTCGTGATGTTTCAGGGTCAAAATTAGCAAGTAACTTCTCTGGATGTCAGGGAAGGTTATGGACTCTCCCTAGTATGGACAAAGAGTCTATGGACAACCAAGGTGGATTTTTCTGAGGTGAGTTTCCCCCTTCTTCATAATGGTCATTTTTTTCTTCCATATCTTCGGATTCTGAGTTAAACTTCTCTTCTTCTGAAAAATCATCTCGTTCATAGACGTCGTCGACTGGCATTTTAGGGATCATATTAAGAGTATGTTTTATTTCGGTGATTGATAAATCTATTATTTATTCTACTGTGTGCATGAAAAAATCATCAGAAGTGTTGACCACTGGTCTACTTATTTTTTTCCTTCGAGAAAGTATTGGAGCTAAAGACAACGTACTGATATGTCAGACATATGCTCTTGTGATTCTTCTAAATTGATTTAATTCCTTGTGAGGTAGAGCGTAAGGTATGTCAGGTAACAAGTGTTCTTCCTCGGGCTGGGGTGAGTTACTTGTTTAAGGAGTACCCAGTGTGTGTAGGATGTCTTGGGAATGACTAGCCATGCATGTGGGTTGTTTTGAATCTATAGGTTGTTTGAAATATGTGTTCAGCCATTCATTCTTCGACCCTCCTTCTAGCATCAATTATGTTGATGGGTCCTAAATACCTTTATTTCAACAAAAGGAACCAAACCCGCCATCAAGACCCAATTAGACTTTGCAACATTTAATAGTGGAATGGTTCTCCAGTTCTTGTGATCTCCTTCAGTTCAAACTTTCTCTTTTTTTATTTTCTCTTAGGTGGGACCAATATAAGATGGAATCTAGAATAAACCAACCTGAAAACATAACGGGAAAAGGTTTTGACTACTGGAGAAGAGGTTGATCTTGGGATAACTTGCTACTCAAGCATGCAGACGACAATTTTATACCACATGACTAGTACTAATACGTTAACCATGTGAGCATTCAATTACTGTCCGAGATACTAATTATCATAAAGAAAACACATATGCGATAAATAATGACAAGTAAAATAATTCACTTAACTCTAATCATCTATCACATAATCAAACAACGATTCATCTTCATCATTAATGAAAAGAACTGTAAAAACATTGCATCAGATAACTTATAAATAGATTTAATAGCTCTTACTTGTTACAACATACATTCATGAGACGAGATAGGAAATAGTTCCTCTCCACATCCAATCATACATGCATTTGATGAAAATATAACTTGTCTTTGGTCGAGAAGGACTTTTCAATTAAAGGAAGATTCAGAATAATTCTTAACAAACTAGAAAATTGATTTTCTTGCAACAACCATCGACCCTCAACTAATCGGTCGATGCACTTATTTATAACAAAAAATTAACTAAAAATAACGACTAAAGTGTAGTTAAGAAAAACAAAACTCACCATGTGGCTTTCTCTCCTAACAGTTTTCGAACAATCATCTCAAGATATTTCTTTAAAAGGATGACTCCTCTCATACTCTGACCAACTGATGAAGAAATCCTCACAGGTGTTAACATATGTAATTGTGTGTTGTTCCATCAGGGCCTCATATATCTCCCTTATCTCTACCGCATGTGCATGATACTTCACCATAGTAGCACTTAAATTTTGTAGCGCACCTTGAGATTTTATTGGGTGTTCCGTGAATTATCGTACCTTCCCTAGTGTTGTGTCCACCACCTTTTCCAGTCTTTTGGTCCATGATGCATCTTTCTTAGTGTATGATTCGACTATGTCGTGCAATTCAAAAAATTCGTTGGGTGTTTCGAACTCTAAAAGTCTGATCTATTTCATCACCCGATTGATTTTAATCCAGTGTTTCTAGACTTGGCCCATTACTCTTGAATCTCTCGGTGTGGTTCCCGAGACATTTTCTCCCAATACTTGACCGTTTTCCTTATGCGGTCAAGATTGTTTTCTTTCGACACCTTGATTCCATGTTCTTCTTTATCTCGGCCCTATTGAACTGTACCAATGTAGTCTACCCTCACCATGTCTTGTTCTGCTTTTTCATACCACCGCTCCATATCCTTACACGTCGCGAGTGCCATGAGAGTATCTTCCTGGATCTTGGCTATCCCTTTAGTGAATAGGTGCCGCTCGTCTGTGAACCTACTACAAGCCTCCTTGAATTCATTCTTTAGGTACACTGCGGCCTGAGTGGTGTCTTAATAATACTTAGCCAAGTGACGCAACTTTTCTAGCTCTTTCATAGTGGAAGCCATCTCTTTTTCATCTCTTTTAGCTTTGTCCAGGGTGGCATCAAAGATCGCCATTCCCACGCCAATAAGCTCGGCTGTTCTGGCATATTTTTTGTTTATCAAATTTTCCTTTGTAGTGATGAGGATGGAGCGATCTAAAGTGATCCTCCTCTTCTTGGTGGTTCTCTGGATGATAGAATTCTTCCTTCGATCATAAGCTATAGCATGTATGTTGGCTACTTTGTCCATAGCTTCGAGAATCTGTTGATCCCCCCATGTGAGTGTGTTTCCTAGGAAGCATTTTTCCTGCAATCGAAATTAATCCTTTAGGGCATGCGTACAGGGTAACACCAGATAAAAAATGTATGAAGTGAAGCATAAAAAATCCACAGACTCGTACATACCTGTAACACTTTCTAAACATGTTATTTAATACTCACAATATCTTGGAATCTTTTTCTGAATTGTTCATCTCTCTCCTTTGGATGCTCTGAACTTTTTTGCGCACGATGATATTGTATAAGAACAACTTGAAATAATTTAAACGGGGAATAAGTTGTCTTTTCATATCAAAAACTTAACTTGGGGTACGAGTTAAAATCAATGAAATCTGCCACTGAATATCTACAATTCAATTCATCATGGGTTGACGACAGAGGGACGGAGGCTGGTGTGCTCTACTTCAAATGACCGATTTGAACCACACATGAATTAATAATTAATGTGAGATTTGGAATTAATTGGTTCATTGAATTCTTTGAATCCAACATATCTTAGCACTAAAATGTCCCATCACATTGCTTTCTTACTGGACAAATCGGGGATCGATGATGCGTGGTGAAATTTTTCGTTGGTATCCTCTTCATAATAACTTCTGGTGCCGAACGATTTCGTCGTATGGTGCTGACGTGAAAAAACTAACTCGAGGTGTGACCTGGGCTTCGGGAGCTGATAACTACTCAAGGGAAAACTAGATCATACATTTTATCCAATCTAGCAAACACACATGGCAGATGAGGATAGATGTTTTGGTTGTGTTCATCAATCAGAATCGGGGTTTCAACAAGATGCGTGTGTCAAAATAAACCTAAGACTGTCGATGTCGAAAGGTATCAGGGATCGAATGTCGTCAAAGCCTTCATTTCTTCGTTAACGCTTACTCTTTTAGCCTTATACCGATGTCGAATGGATCAGTATCGATGATATGCTTGAGTTATGCTTGTCATGAAAGAAAAAATCCCTTATACCGACACCGACGAATATCGACGCTTGGCGGCCTTGGTTCTCTTGAGTGATTTTTTAATTCTTCCCGATGTTGAATCTTTGAGCGTGTTGGGGAATTTTTTTTACTGCCATTTCTTTATTTAAATGTCAGTATTTTAAGTTATGGGTTTTCGCATGTTCAAGCAAACTTTGAGATACTTAAATGAAAATAAAAAAACATAAGCGAAGGAAACATTTTTACAATGAAGTCAAATTATATAGCGTAAAACATCAAGTGGTACCCAAAAAGTAAAAGTTTAACATAGACTTTTTTACAGTGTGTTGAGTGCTCAACAGAATGTTATTAAACTCTCCACCTAGGTTTGATTCCCACAAGTGAAATGTTGAGCTATTAGTGAGTATATTATTGTAATAGATGCATTCATCGTTGTTTATTAGCCTTGTGCCCTAAATATTATGGGTTTTACCATTGGTAACATCCTCAAAATGAGGGGAATCACTTGGGGGATTTCTCCAGGCATGTAATATCGAATATATATATATATATATATATATATATATATATATATATTACTAACTTTAATCTTTCTCACATGAGAAACAAAATGGTTTTATACATAGTGGAATTGGAATTTGCCACCCAAAAAAAAGAAAATTATAGAACCCACAAAAAAATTGTATCACTCACAATTTCAAAGCACATGGTCTCCATTTAGTGAACTTGTGACTTAGCATGTGCATTCATGGATTATCAAAGAATACCTTTAATTTCATTATATATTGATAAATACCTCAAAAAATCATTTTGTTGAACCCCCTCAAAAATCTCTCTCCAATTAAGGGTGAAATCATGGAGGTGGGTAACACTTTCATGACAGTCGCATCTCCAAAATTCTGAAAAACATATTTTTGGCCAAACTAATATTATTTTTCGGCCGAAAGTTATTGTTTTCGGCCGATTTAGTTTTCAGATGAAACGTGAAACATCAAATCGAACGGTCCAGTAACAACACCCTCGATTTGCATGTAAAAATTTAGTCCGACGGATATTTTCCATCCGGCAATACGTTTTCGGCCGAAAGATATTTTGACCGAACAATATTTCGACCGAAAGATTGTTCAGATGAACTATCTTTCGCCAAAAGATTGTTCAGCTAAACTATCTTTCGGTCGAAAGATTGTTCGACCGAACTATCTTTCAGCCAAAATATTATTTATATATTAAACACACATTGATTTTGTTATGTTTTCGAACTTTGTTGTAGTTTGTTGGCATTTTTGAGCGTCTGTGAGCGCAGAGTTCATGATGGCGCAGGTCGTGTAGGTGGTCGACATTTTCGAGCATCTATGAGCGTGAGGTCTGTAAGCGCAGAGGTCATGTTGGTGTTTGTGAGCGTTGGCATGCCGAACTCCAGGTATTTCTCTAACCTATAGTATTTAGTTACAATCCCGAATTCATCAAATCCCTTGTTCGTTGCCAAACTCATTTACAAATCAGAATTCAGATATTTATGTGTTCACTGTCAATTAAAATTTAATCCATGAATTTAGAAAACTTTTTATTGTTATCGATTAAATATACATACCCGAATTGGAGAAGTCCACTTGATCGCTGCCAAATTAAATTACAACTACTGAATTTAGAAATTTATATGGTGACTATCAAGTTAATTGTAAATCAAAGAATTTATAATTACATAGGGTCACTGTTAAGTTATTGCAGATCTGAAAAATTAAATTTTCATCTGGGCGTTGTGAAATTTATTAGAATTCCTAAATTGAATCTTATTGTTCATTGCAAATTTAGTTAGCATTTTCTGGAAACTAAATTTATTATGGTCACTATAAAATTGTTTACAAATCCTGATTTTGAGTTTCATCTCAGTTGTTTTATAACTATTTTACAATTTGGAAAATTGGAATTTTTTGGATCATTGTATTTTTTTTTTTTTTTATTGTGGCTGAACCTGTTGGCATCGGGATTAACCTGTGGCTTGAGAAACCATGACTCAGGGGCATCTAAGCCGTCAAAATAACCCGGGGATCGCACCCAGCCTGAGCCACACCAACCCTTAACATGGTTGGATTTTTTGTCCCCACAGGTTTTGAACCGGTGACTTTTCAACACGGAGTGGCTTAACAACACACTCCATCACCGACTGTCCTACACCTCGGGGATGGATCATTGTACTTATTATGTACATTTCAGAAATTTGATTTTTGTGTGGTCTTATAAAATATTTTGCAATTCATGTAATTGAAATTTCATTATGGTTGTTATATATTAGTTGAAATTCTTGAATTAAATTTATATGGTGGCTATCAAGTTAATTGTAAATTAGAGAATTTATAATTGCATAGGGTCACTGTTAAGTTATTGCAGATTTGAAAAAATAGATTTTCATTTGGGTGTTGTGAAATTTATTGGCATTCCTAAATTGAATCTTATTGTTCGTTGCAAATTTAGTTAGCATTTTTTGGAAACTAAATTTATTATGGTCAGTGTAAAGTTATTTACAAATCCCGAGTTTGAGATTCGTCTCAGTCATTTTATAACTATTTTACAATTTGGAAAATTGGAATTTTTTTATCATTGTACTTATTATGTGCATTTCGGAAATTTGATTTTCGTGTGGTCTTATAAAATATTTTGCAATTCATGTAATTGAAATTTCATTATGGTTTCTATATATTAGTTGAAATTCTTGAATTAAAGTTGTAATGTCGTTGAGTTATTAGTTGCAAGTGGAATTGAAATTCCTTGTGATCGATGCATGTTTAGTTAGTATTTCTGAAAATGAAAATTGGTGTCGTTGCAAAAATTGAAGTTACCATTTCTGAATTGGAATTCGTTATGATAGTCGCATAGGAAATTTGTATGCTGGAATAGAATTGGTAGGGTCGTTGAAATATTTTATCTACATATCTTGAAGGAAATTTCAGGATGGTCACTGCTTAAATAGTTTGCAAATACATAAACTAAAATTTGTCATAAACGATGTCAATTTAAATTGCAGCCCTTGAATTTAGGAAGATCAAGTTATTTCAAGTTGAATGAGTCATTTATATTTGGACTAGATTGACAAAACACATCTTGAAACCATCTAGTGAGACCTAATGATAATGGGTAAGTAAATATGCCTCTATGCTTCACATCTCCTACATATTGTCATGAGTCTTGGTCACATCTCTCATGTAAGACATGAGTGACCTACTTGTGTAGTAAATTGCTCAAAAAGGAACCAGTCTCCCACTTTGGTGGTCTTTTCCAATGTCTTCTACTTTTGTGGTCTTTTCCAATTATAGAGACCCTTTGACTAAAGGAATAGTTATAACGAATACTTCATTTTGGATGATAAAGTCTAATTTATATAAATAAAAGAGTCTTAGATGAGAACTAATTATTATACTCATTTATTACTTCACACATATTGACCAAAGTTATTGAATGC
>JZKD02S1913989.1:880311-893191 GCA_000966675.3 Picea glauca
AAATCCCTTAGTGGAAATATGGTTCCTTTATGTAACAATTAGGTATAAATATCTTAGTGGAAATCCCTTAGTTAATAGTAAAATTAGGTCTCTTTATGTATCCCTTAGTGGAAATGCCTTAGCTTATTGTAAAATTAGGTCCCTTTATGTAACTTTAGGTCACCATAAAATATTTCAAAATTATGTATTTAGTTCAACTATATCCACAACTATCCAACAATTTGTACTTAAATATCTCAAGTGATCCAAATATATAATATAGAAAAATCACATTTGCTCCACCTCATCTTCATTTAATTTATATTAGGAATACAAACAACCCTCAATCCCATCCCATTTAACATGACAATAAAGGAATTATTATAAAAACTCTGACATTTAAACAATGTTAATGGGAAGTTTAAAGCAATGGCATATAATCCATGTTCATGCAAAACCTTCACCTCGTTGTGATTAAAATAAGTTTGTGTCAGGTTATGAAGATTAAACTCTTTGTTTTGGGGATTGTAATGCATTACATTATATGCGGTATTTGTGGATCCAACCATAGGTAACTTTTAAGGAATATTAAAGAAATGTTCTAATACGTTTTTTGGTGGATCCAACCATAGGGAACTTTTAATGAATCCACCTGCTTGTTATTTTTTCTGAATTGATTTCCCTTGGCGAACCCAACTTTCTAATTTCAATGACTTCTTTGTGTGGGTTTTGTTGATTAATATGAAAAGATTGTTGTTTTATCTTCCGTCCCTTATCCCTTTAGTCATCAGTCCTTTCCTGGGCAGTCAGCCATGAGCTGAATCGACGGTCGTCACTTCAGTGTTTAAAGACCTATAGATTCAAATGCCTTGCTTTTTTGTGCATGGATGATGAGTGAAGGATACGAATCTTCCATGTCATCTATGGACCCCTTACTTATCTTTTAGTTGATTGAATCATGGTTGAATGTTTATTTTTTGTGTCTTCTTATTTGATGTGGATTGTGAATGATAAACTTCTCAGTGGAATGACAGTCCCTTGGCGAACCCAACTTTTGATTTCAATGACTTCTATGTGTGGCTTTTATTGATTATTGTGAAACATTTGTGGTTTTATCTTTTGTCACCTATCCCTTTAGTCATCAGTCCTTTCTTGAGCAATCGACCAGGGGCCGAATCGACAGTCGTCACTTCAGTGTTTAAAGATCTATAGATTCAAATGCCCTTCTTTTTTGTGCATGGATGATGAGTGAAGGATAAGAATATGCTATGTTTCCTATGGACCCCTTACTTATATTTTAGTTGATTGAATCATGGCTGAATGTTTAGTTTTTGCGTCTTCTTCTTTGATGTGGATTGTGAATGATAAACCTCTCAGTGGAATGATAGTCCATTGGTGAACCCAACTTCTGATTTCAATGACTTCTATGTGTGGTTTTTATTGATTATTGTGAAAAGTTTGTGGTTTTATCTTATGTCACTTATCCCTTTAGTCATCAGTCCTTGACTGAGCAGTCGGTCAAGAGTTGAATCGACGGTCGTCACTTCGGTGTTTAAAGACCTATAGATTCAAATGCCCTTCTTTTTTGTGCATGGATGATGAGTGAAGGATAAGAATATGCGATGCTATCTATAGACCCATTACTCATATTTTAGTTGATTGATTCATGGTTGAATGACCAGTATTTGTGCCTTCTCATGAGCGAGTACCTTTGTGGCTTGATTGTTTAAAAACTTGATTTATTTCTGCGTTTTTAATTTCTTTTTTGTGTACATATCTATATTTTCTTTTATAAACTCTACATTGTGGATAGATATTGAGGATTGATGTCGACACAAGATTATCCAGTCATTATTCGCAAATTATCTAGGCATTCTTAAGAAGGAAGAACATGAACTCCTTCTTGAGCTAAGACTCTGAGTGAGCACCAACAATCTCGCAAGAGGATATTTTCAAATGAGTCTGTAAATATATCAGCTACAGAACCTACTCAAACCAATGTTATGGATGTAGCCTTCTTAGATAGGTTGCACATCAACACTCCTACACCTGAGAATGTAGTGAATAGCTTTGGACAAGAGAATGTTTCTTGTAAGTTTCTTAAATTCTATTTATTTTTGTTGAATTTTGTTGTATTTAAATTTATATGAGGTTAAATCTTGAAGTTACTTTCAAATGTGTGTGTAGGCAATCAATTTAGAGAAAAGGGGCGACAATGGGAGTGGTTGTCACGAAGATTCAAATGTTGATGCAGAGGGTGAAGGTGGATTTAGGAGGCCGTGTTATGAAGAAACATAAGATTACACACCAACATCCACCTATCCTTTAGAAGTTGGTGATGAACTTCCCTGTGAAGGGAATATAGAAGAAATGATGCTTGAGAAATGCTTAGGTGTTAAAAAGAGGCTGGAAAATGATTTGGCGCTCTTGGAGCTCCCTCAGGAGAGAAAACAAAGTTTGTAAATTGTTTTGCATTCACTAGAAAACTTTATAGATGCATATCAGAAGATGGGGCCAACCACTAACAGTTTCTTCGATCTAATGAGGAGGCGAAAGTCAGAGGTGATGGGTCCTGATAAATGGAAGACAGTAAAAAATAGAGTTTCAAAAGAAGACGCCATATCCATGTTCAATTTCAAAGAGGGCCCAAAGAGGAAAATGTTCAAGGTGCAATGTTTTAAGCACCCTGACTTTGTCAGTCATCTGTATAACAGATTTTTGGCGGCATATGGGAAATTGTCATGGAACAATGAGGTTCCACACTATTTTGCAAGACATTTTTTTGCGGAGTTTTTCTTGTACATGCACCCAGATTATACTAGTCTATCGTCCAAATATTATGGGACTGGTAAAAGACATATGTATGATTGCAAAGGGGCATATCGAAGCGCAACATTGTCGAGGCCTCCACAACCTTTAGTACCTCTCCCAACAGGGGCATTTGCATCACTTTCAAAGTTCCAGGCTACATCAGAAGTTGGCAAAGAGACCAAGATTGCAATCAGAGAAAATTTGGAAGCTATGTTTTATGGTGTTGATGTTGGCATGAAGTGTCGGCGAGTAGAAGCCAATTCACGGGCCACATTTGTTGATAAAACATATGCATACTTAGAAGCAATGTCAACAGAGGAAGTTTTGGAGTATGCAAAATTTTGTCGGGACAGTTGGAAGAAGGTCATTCAGAATGATGACCCGAATCGCGGATTGGTATGTTATCTATTTAGGTAAATTTTGACACATTTTATGATAGTTTAATTTGAGTTATAGATTTAGATATCCTTGTCTGTTGTAACGACCCTAGTTAAATAAATATTTAAAGAGGATAAAGTAAAATTAATTAAAGAAAATAATTGTGATTAATTAAGTAAAACTCTAACTACATACCACATTTAATGAACTGGGAAATAAATTTAAAAGATCAATGAAAAATGTTTAAAAATGGTTGCGTATGCAAGGAGAGGAGCCCAGAAATCCCTAGATGATAAAAATATTAATGAAGGGATGAAGGACGGAGGATGGGGGTGGTTGTAAAGCAAATGCATGAGTCGGTAGGGAGGAATAAGGGACGGGAAGAGGGGGATGTGCACACCATTCGACAAGGGGGAATGGATGTTGTGGACTGTAATTCCTGAGCCGACTGTATTGGCAGAGACTATTGTATTGGACCGTGAGCAGAGAGCCTCTGGACGGTTGTGTTTTTTCATGAGTAGAAAGCCTTTGGATGGTTGTGTTTTGCTGTGAGCAACGATTTTCTGTGCACTGTTGTGTTTTGTGGACTGTTGGCTTGCTTTGAGCAAGGAGTAGAGTTCCTGGTTGAGATTTTATTTGGGGAGGCACTAAGTTGATGGAGGTTTTGGGCACGGAGGGCCATGATATCCATAGATATCCTGGAGCTAGGTAGTTTTCCTAGTTGGCAGGGAGGACAATAGTTTTGGGCAGTTATTTTCCTATTTGTGGCAGGATTGATCTTAGGAGCAGGTAGAAGGAAGGTAGCAGCAAGGCACAGGGACAACATAAATTAGCATCAGAACCAGGTACTTTGTCAAGTTATGTATTTGCTTCATTCTTCCATGAAATCAGTATTTATTGATAAATCTAAGTTATTGAAGTTGTTGTTATAAAAAAATCAATGTTATGCTAAAAAGTTATTGTTTCAGTTTACGCAATAAATTGTTTATGAAATCTTAATGATGTTTAGAAATATATGGGCATTACATATGGTATCAGAGCGTCTTAGTTCGAAATCTGGGCCTAAGGGACAAAATCCCAAACGATTAACTACAGCCACACTTAACCTATAAGAAACACACGTTCAGTTTGACTAAATAGGACTGATACAGTACCCAAAAATATACTCAGGTAGTATCCCTTCATTATCCAAGAAAATGATCTCATAGATGTATCACAAGCAACTGCTTTAAGCAATATCCTGTAACTGGATTATGTATGGTTACTACAATTTTAGTCTGAATATTCAATGAAACACCCTTTAAAATAGTGGTAGCAAACCGGAAAGTTGGAAGGATCACTTCCCACAAAATGACTATCCTTAAAGCAGCCTGAATAAAACTATTACGCATGAAGAACAGAGATGATAACTTAATGTTATTGTGAGAAATACTTGTCAATAAAGCTTTGGGTGGGATAGACACCTGAAATCGACAGAAGTGTTGAAGGAAGCTTCTATGGAAGGCTTATAGTTGGAAAAATTTAATAACTACACGCATTATACTAAATAAAATGCAAAAAGGACATTGGCAGGACCTTGAAAAGGCTTAATTCATTCCGAACTTACCTAAATGAGGAACTGTCAATGCGCATCCAGACAAAGGAAATTTATAAGACTTGTATCACGCGGGAATAGTGTAAACTACTTACCTGTATTAGCCTCGGCGATGTTTTAAATAATGTAAAAATCTCAAAGAACGATAGGCCAATACAAATTTTAACCTTGCCAAGAAAGTAATTTTAACACTACGTAATGTTTTATGCAACTAATTGATTATCCCAAAGGAGAGTTGTCTATTATGTAGAAGAACGGATCTGAGTCATCAGATCTCGGGCAGATCCCATCAGCCGTTAGATCTATTGAAGAAACGAAAAGGTTACGGTCGCACTGGGAGTCCAAGCTCCAGGGGCCGTGAACCGTCGGATCGTGGACTAGTTATCCGTCAGCCATTGGATCGGATAGAAGTCGCATAGGAGTCCCCATCGGGATTAGAAGGATCGGGAATTCTGAGACCGAGTGTTTTTCAACATTGAAAACCCCGAAACCCTGAGATTTGATCTGAACCGTCCATCATTTGGGACGCGTGTCAGAACCTTGGAGAGAGTCGGGAATCGGGGAATCGGAGTTCTCGAGCACCCAAAAATCTTGTCACATGGAATCGCGATCTGCGATTTCTCGACAAGATCTAAACCGTTCATTTTGGAGGACACATGTCAGTAGATCTCGAGGAGTCGGAGATCTGCGCCATCGGAGAAAACCCTGATAGGAGAATTGTGTGGGCCACAGGTGGAACTAGTGGAGGAAAGGTGTCAGCAACCTGGGCAGAGTCGGGAGTCGGCATATCGGGATTCACGAGGTCAAGAAGTCGGGACCTTTTAATTCTTGAAACAGTGAGAGACGATCAGGACCGTCCATTCAAAGGACGTGTGGCAATGATCGGAGCCATCAGGAAGGGTCCCGAAAGGAGGTCGTCCATCGGACCATCGGGGATCGGGAGCTGGGGATCAGGGATCCGTGAGGACAGTGGATCATGACAGCGCAAATGGCGATTTCTCGATGGGAAAATTCCTGATAAAATAAAGGAACCCCGACGAGATCTGAGCCGTCCGTTCACACGGGACAGGTGTCAGGGATCAGATGAAAGTCGCAGATCAAGAAATCAGAGTTCCTGAGGAAAAGGAATTCAGGACATCGTAAGTCCCGAAACCCCAAGAGTCAATCAGGACCATCCATCTGCAAGGACAGGTGGCAAAGGATTGGGCGTCGTCGGAGTTTTGTTCATCAAAGAATCGGGGATTCCGGTGACAAGCGGTTTATGCATTGTGAATTCGCTATCCGTGAAAACCCTGATCAGTGGGGGCCAGCTGTCAACGTAACGGAGCGTCGAGGACAACAGTGTAGTGGAGGCCAGCTGTCAGCGTAACGAGGTGTCGAGATTTGGACGATCGGGAATCCCGCGGGTGTATGCATCGAGGCATCACAAACCCTGTAGCCCCGATGGAGGTTTGACTGTGGTCACATAAGTGCAGGTCACATGGACCTTGGTGTAGCCAGAAGGGATAACACACAAGGAAGAGGCGCATCGGGTATTGGGAAATCAGAAATTTCGTAGGCACGAGATTCATGCAAATCGACAGCGCGATATCCGAAATCCCGATAAGGATTAAGGATGCGGTTACAATACAAGGTCATGTGGATCACAAGTGTAGCTTAAGGGCTAAGGTGCAAGGAGCATATTGGGGATCGAAGAATCGCGAGTCCTAAGGACTTGTGAGGTTCGACAATTGAAACCCCAAAACTCCGATGAAGGATAGGGTCGGGGTCACATGGAACGACGGTCATATGAGGGGGATGTCTAGCCTAGAGGGCTAGCACATAAAGTGACATATCGGAGAACCAGTAATCGGGAGCCCGTGAGGACAGGAGACTCTCGGAATCGAGCATAAGGAAACCCCGAAACCCAAAATTTAAGTGGGGAATTTCACAGTTAGGAGAAAAAGAGCCGTGAGAAATACAAAAGACAAGGTATATGCATCTAACTACCTGCATATGCACAGACGAATAAATTCGTAATTATAAATGAAATAGATTAAAAGAAAAATACTAAAATTCATACAGAATGGGAATTACAGGCAAATCATTTTGTTCGAAAGAGGAAATTACCATTCATTACCATAAAGTAAGGAAGGTTTATGCAGATTCTTGACTCAATTAACTCAAGGAAGGTACTGAAACTTTGCAAAACATGCGGACTGAATCGTACCTCTTACTATAGCTGAGGGAGAGCTCCGTGAAATGTACAGACAAGGGATAGGTTCCCAACAATTCAATGAGACTAGACTCCAGGTCCTGGATATTATCAGGGTCCATGCCAATATACTTTGTTTCTGCAAAATGAACTGGTAAAGTGCTCAGAACAATGGTGTGGATGTGAGCCATGGCAAGGGAGATTTTGAAGACCTCTGAGCAGAGCAAAGGCAGACCTGTGGTGGACGAAAACTGATGTGAGGAAAGTCCCAACAGATGAGAAAGTGGGACAGAGGAAGAACGCGAAGAGAGTTGAAAGGTTGACAGGTGTAGAAATTGGGGGTTAGATATGAGGGAGTTTATGAAAGCCAGACGAGGACGTGGAACCCATGCGTGCCCGAACCCTTGGGTATACGTTCAATTATTTATATATATATATAATATAAAGTGTTAAAAATAATTTAAAATAAATTAAATAATTTAGTATAATTGATTTATATATAAATAAAGTCAAATTAGCTTAAATTTAAAGTAAGGATAATTTGTGTTAAATTAGTGTAATAATAATTTTAAATTAATTATTTTATTAAGTGTAAGGTTAGTCTACCTTGAAGTTGATGATTAACCAAGCTTAGATGCTTCATCCTAACCCAAGCCTAGCCAATTTCCCTGATGGAGTAATGTCTGTTTATAGACAAGTAAAGAAAACTCACGCCCAACCCTGTTTCTAAGTTTGAGTAGCACCAATTTGAAACGTCCTGGAACTCACCCTGATAATTTTGGGGTGATGCAGGTTAAGTTAAACTAGATGGTCAGGACTCGAAGGGGTTGAGGAAGGGGAGAGTCGTCACGGGCATCGCTGATGCCACCCACACCATCAACACCACCGACACCACCACCACCACCACCACCATCGCCCAAACTAGCCCTCATACTATGCTCGTTGGAAGCCATTAAAGAGACTCTAAAGGGGCTCCAACCAGCAGGGACTGAAGTGGAACCCCCACCATCTAGAATGGGTAATCCAGAAGCATCAAGGAACTCAAGGGGAGAATTTCCACATGAAGACATCACGCGAGAATTGTAGAAGATCAAACTTCTGGAGTTTGTCGGAGGTCGCACCAGTGAACACCCAGAAGCATGGTTGGAAGGCATGACAAGGTGTTTTGCCTTAAGAGACTATGCATCCAACTCGAAGGCAAAGATAGCAATTTTCCAGTTAAGGGATAGCTCCTTAAACTGGTGGGGCAACTTGGAAAGACAACTACACCTTACCCCAGACACAGTATCTTGGGAACTTTTCTAGGAGAGGTTCCGAAGGAAGTATCTGCTAGCATACTACGATGAACAACTAGTAGGGGCATGGGTTCCAGGGGAAGGAACTCATTTCAAGGATATACACATAACAATGCACAGGTTCAACCTGGTGTTATCTGTTGGGGGTGCGGGGGACCCCATTACCAGCGTGACTGCCTGTAGTTACAATCAGGGTTTGTGCATAGAGAAGGAAAGGCACTGATGGGGAGAGCAAGTGGAAACCATCAAATTTACGCAACAGTTAACAACCGCCAGGCTGAACATCAATCCAAAGTAGTAGAATCCTCAGGTACGTTAAATCATGTTAATGTTAATATTTTGTTTGATTCTGGTGCGACAGATAGTTTCATTTCACCATCTGCATTGGAAAAGAGTGGGCTGGCAGCCTACGAGCACGATGACTTTAAACAAGTCGAGATGGCTTCGGGGGAAAAACAAGTTGTAGGACCCAGTGTCGATAACTGCATAGTAGACCTAGGAGTGTGCACTACCAGGTTAAAGGTATACATCATTGCTCTTGGGGCATATGACCTAATCATTGGAATGGATTGGTTAGCAGCTCATCGAGATTTGGTATATTTTTTCGCAAAGAGGGTGCTTTGTATTGATGATGAAGGAAGACCAATAGAGATCCAAGGTGTACATAGAAAAGTGTCATTATGCTTTATATCAACTATGAAGGTCAAGTGGTGCTTGAGGCAAGGGTGTCGACTGTATGTAGTGGAAGCAATGGGTGAAAGGAAAGGACCCTCATTAGATCAATATCTGGTATTGTCAGAATTTCTAGATATTTTCCCGAACGAGTTACCAGGGTTACCTCCGGAAAGGGAGCTTGATTTTACTATTGATCTAAAACATGGTGCGGAACTGATATCCAAGACTCTATATAGGATGACGGCACCAGAACTTTGTGAATTGCAATGCAGTTGAAGGAGTTACTAGAATTGAGGCTAGTAAGCCCCTGTGTTTCACCTTGGGGCGCACCGGTAATTTTTGTAAAGAAGAAGGATGGATCCTTATGACTATGTATAGACTACAGGGACTTGAACCGTGCTACAGTGAAAAATAGGTACCCAATGCTGCGAATAGATGACCCCTTCGATCAGATGAAAGGAGCAGCGGTATTCTCAAAGATCGATTTGCGATCTGGATATCATCAGTTAAGGATTAAGGATGGTGATATCCCAAAAACTGCCTTTCGAACTTGGTTTGGACATTACGAGTTTGTTGTAGTACCTTTTGGATTGACCAATGCACCAACAGTATTCATGAGCCTCATGAACGGCGTATTCCGGAAGTACTTAGACCATTTTTTACAGGTTTTTCTGGATGACATTCTCATCTATTCCAGGAATGAAAGAGAACACGAGGAACACTTGCGAATAGTGTTGTCTTGCCTTAGGGAGAAAAAATTGTATGGGAAGCTGTCGAAGTGTTCGTTCTTACAGAAAGAGATCCACTATTTAGGTCACATCATTTCAGGTGAAGGAATCTTGGTGGACCCAGAAAAGTTAAAGGCCATTATGGAATGGCCAGTGCCGAAATATGCACATGAGGTGAGAAGCTTCATGGGGCTAGCAGGTTATTACCGGAGATTTGTGGAAGGATTCTCAAAAATAGCGAAACCCGTCACCACTTTGCAACGCAAGGGGGACAGGTATGAATGGACAGAAGAATGTGATAGTGCATTCAGGGAGCTTAAGAGATTACTAACTAGTGTGCTAATTCTACGAGTGCCAGATATGGAAAAGGAATTCATGGTCGACATCGATGAATCGAAACAAGGATTGGGGGCCGTGCTAATGCAGGATGGAGGAGTGATAGCTTATGCGTCAAGAAATTTGAAGAAGCACAAAGAGTTATACGCGACTCATGATTTAGAGTTGGCAGCTGTAATGCTAGCTCTAAAACTTTGGAGGCACTATCTTGTGGGGAGAAACTTTGAGCTCAAGACGGACCATCAAAGCTTAAAACATCTCTTCACTCAAAGAGATCTGAACGCCAAACAAAGGCGATGGAGTGAGTTTATGAGTGAGTATGATTTTTTTATTTCATATATAAAGGGAAAGGAAAATGTGGTCGCAGATGCCTTGAGTAGGAGATCACGTATCTTCTCCTTGGTAACCTTAAAGGTCAGTCTGAGGGAACATGTGTTGGCACAACTACTAGGAGATGGTTGGTATTTAAAGGTTACTTCAAACCTCCAGAGCGGGAGACAGTTAGACCCAAAGTATGAAGGATATAAGCTAGAAACAGATGGATTGTTAAGATATCGAGGAAGGATGTATATCCCGAAGAATGGGGATATTTGAAGCATCATACTGAAGGAAGCCCATAGATCACTTTATTGTGCGCATTCGGGTGTGAAGAAGATGTACGCAGAGATAAAGAAACTCTTATTTTGGGTAGGCATGAAGCGCGATGTAGTCAATTTCGTCGCCAGATGCCTAGAGTTTCAACAAGTGAAGGCTGATCACCATCACCCGGCAGGCCTCCTACAACCACATAATGTCCCTATGTCCAAATGGGAAGTCATCTCAATGGATTTTGTTGTAGGGTTTCCACTCACATCTCATAGACACAATGCCATTCTTTTGATAGTGGATAAACTAACCAAGAGTGCTCATTTCATTCTGGTTAGAGACACCTACGATGTTACTGATGTGGCACGAGTGTTCATAAGCGAGGTTATCCGTTTACAAGGGATACCAAAGAATATTATTTCAGATAGAGGCTCAAGATTCACATCTAGGTTTTGGACAAGTTTACAGTCAGCATTGGGGACTCAGTTGAACTTAAGCATAGCTTATCATCCTGAAACAGATGGGCAAACTGAAAGAGTAAATCAAGTTATGGAAGACATGCTTAGGATGTATGTGATGGATAATCAAACCTAGTGGGAGAAGTACCTACCTTTGGTAGAGTTTGCCTACAATAACAGTTATCATAGTTCCATCAGAATGCCACCATATGAAGCTTTGTATGGAAGGCCATGCAGAACACCATTGAGTTGGGATAGATTAGAAGACCGAGTAACAGTTGGGCCAGAATTGATTTAGGAAATGGAGGAACAGGTGAGTCAGATCAGGCGGAGACTAAAGGAAGCACAGGATAGACAGAAACGTTATGCGGATGCACACAGGACCGACCAAAATTATGAAGTGGGAGACCAAGCTTTCATTCGTATCAGGCCTAATAAGAGTACCATACGGTTCGGGAAGGGGACAAAGTTGTCACCTCAGTTTATAGGGCCATTTAGGGTCCAAGAGAAAACTGGACCAGTTGCCTATCGTCTCGTACTGCCACCCCACTTTTATAAAACACATAATGTATTTAATGTATCTGTTTTACATCATTATGTTGCTGATGAATCACATAAACTAAATTGGAAAGAATTGCAGGTATCGGACGTGGGAACCCTCACGGTATAACCGTTACGCATATTGGACCGTAGAGTCTGACAGCTCAGAAACCGTCTAGTAGATCAAGTTAAGGTCCAATGGGACAAGTATAGTCCAGGATCTGCTACTTGGTAGGACGCCAAGACACTACAACGAGATTATCCCTCACTATTTTGACCACCTCGAGAACGTGTTTCTCGAAGGAGGGGTGTAGGTATACCACCTTTTGACTTAGACGGGCAGGATTACCAGAGGCCTATACACTTTATTTCCTAGTCACAGTGAAACTATTAAGTGATATATTTAAACTTTAAACTTATGAACAATAATGAATGTTTAAGTGTTGTTGATGATGATGCATGCAATGCGATCTATTATGTGAATGAAAATTTTATGAATGTTTAAATGCTATTGATGATGATGTATATGATGAGACATATTGTGAGAAAGAGAAATTGTTGAATGTTTAAATACCATTAGAATGATGTTGGATACGATGAAATCTATTTGGGTAAATGTTGATCTTGTGAATATAAAAAAAAAAGTATGAATTAGGGGATATTGTGAAATCTAATTCAAATTGGAAAAATTTGATGTTAACGTGTTGGTACAGGGATACAAAATTGAAATAATGAAAGTATGCAATTATATGATGATAATGCATAGAAAAATATGAGTTTGTGTTGCAGACTAATCTGCAGGTTATGGGGTATGAAATAGCCAAGTGATAATGATGATGAAAGTGGATATCAGGACCACTAAATGGAAAACATTATGGTGTGAATAATGCATGTGAAATTATATTGATTTGGATGCATTTCTATGATATGTGGATTAGTGCATGATTTTGGTACTAACACTGCCCAAAACCGAATAAACGATGACAAAACCTCCAGCAACACAGTGCCCCTGTATGTTCCATTGTAGGGTGTTGACCCTGGTTCAGTTAGGAGGGGTGGAGGATTTTCCCACCATATATCCTCCATTATAGGGTGTTGACCCTGGTACTATTAGGAGAGGTGGAGATGTTTCCCACAGTGTATCCTCCGAAACCTGAAGTCCTTGGAGGACGGTGCGGGTTCACGCTCCCCAAGACGTGTGATGAGGACTGTCAGTTGCCTGCTAGGGAAGCTTGGTCGAGATAGCGACACTTCCACTTACGGGTTCTATTTGGAGTTAGGTAAGTATAGCTGACGCTCCAAGATAG
>JZKD02S1913989.1:899175-915769 GCA_000966675.3 Picea glauca
GATCGACTTTGGACATTTTCCATTTTCTAACTTTTTTTTTTTTTATTGAACTTCTATTAACTTTATGCGTGTTGCACATACCAAATGACTATATTGACAACTTGTGACATCTGACCTGTAGTCTTGAAAGTGAACATGGGTATGGATTTGATAGGTTTCTTGAAAAAAATATCCTTTCAATACAATGGATCCTCTTTCATATATAAAACTTTTATCATCAAAATCTTCTAATAGCCTCATCTTTTGTTCTATGCATCCCATCAAATAATATTTCACGTTTTCAGTGTTGTCTACAGCTGCAACCATGGAAAAAACATTTCCTGCAAATAATTGGATTTATTGGACAACAATTAATTCATGTTATATGATCACACAAGTATGTATCTACAAGTAATTTGAAAAAAATTAAACATAAAACATTTACTTTCTCTAACAAGATCAGAAACTCTATCCCCATCAGCTGCCACTATAGTTTCATTTGATTCCATCTCCTCTGAGCTTCCAAGTGGCATTTTCCTTTTTACATTAAGTTCAGTATGTCTCCAAGATTTAACATATCCTGCATTTTTGTTCTCGCAAATATCTATGGATTTTGAGTCGTCTATGCAAACTGAACAAAAACAAGAGTCATTTCATCTATCAAATGCAAACCCATTTTGAAAATGTTTTGTTTTAACTGAATGTATTTTTCTTGTCCCAAGGATTGTGATGGCATCATATGTGATTGATTTATTTACATCTTCGAGTCCAACATGTAAAAAATACTTGCACAAGACAATAACTTGTTCACTTGAAATCTCTCAAGAAAATGATTGAAGATTGAGTATAAATTTGAACACGTTCAAATTTATATATCTTGTGTACATACATGTAACATTTATATATAGACACACATGCACACATCCCTTGATGGATTATATTCATGGTTTAGCACCATGTTGCACCATTCAACAACTTGTTCAGTGGATTCAAATCGATCGGCATGAGGGTTCAACTAATACCTTCGAAGTGCTCATTTTATACATGTCCCTGCATCGTCGTGCTCTCCTTTTCCATAACCAGTCGAAAAAAAATTCCAACAATGTGTAATGTTTCATTTTTTATGAAGACGTCATAACCAATAGAATGATCGTGCAAATTTGAACTAACCCTCACACCCATAGAACCATATCCAATGTCGATTGAATATGATTTCACGTTCTTTCAATGAATCATAAAAATTATCAAAACAATGTTGTACATAATGTGTTTCGTGTGTTCAATCATCACTTATATAAAAGTGATATTGTTTAATAACAAAGTGATATTGTTTAATAACATGTGAATTGTCATTGGTGCTTTCTATGTTTGGAAGACTCCGTTGAGCATGTCTATATAGAACGTGGACAAATATGGTGACTTGATCATAATGATAATATTCACTTTGTATTTCTTTTCGTGCAGCGACTGTGTAATTCTCTACAAAATAAACTATAGACAAAATTGTCCCTGGTGGAAACACTTCACGGGATTGTTTGAAATGTAGATCTTTCCATTGAGATCTATGTGAATGCTTGGTGTATTTATAGATTTATTCCTCAAACTTCTTCAAAAACTCTATCAAGCAGATTTTATCTACCTTCAAATCAAGCCTTTTGGAAATAACATTTGAAGAATGTGGAGTCGTGCTGCTCATATATTCATATCTCTTCCAATTGACTCTTATATTAGAAAATTATTGGTCATTCATATCAATATGATACTTTGAATGAAACAAACTTATATTTCCACAACGATCACATTTTTTTCCACCAAAACATTTTTTTTGTAAAATAAATCATCATCTTCTCTTTGACATAGAATTTTAGATATAAAAACACGAAATGTGAAAGGAGGAGGTGAATCTGGCCATAAAGTTTTACCAAAATCCAAAAAGGTGTCGTAATAAAACTCAAACTCCACATGATAAGGACGACAACACGTGTCACAGACAGTGATGGGTCTAACAAACCATGGTTTTTGTTGCACAAATGTATTGATGGAAATTTTAACTTCTTTGTGCTCTTCTTTGAACTTATTAAGCAAATCTATTTGTTTCATTGGAAATATATGTTTTGGATGTTATTCATATTGATTTCATGCTATTCTTCATCACAAAACATCCCTTGTATGTGGTGAAACACAAGATTATTCCAACCAACAATTACGGGCCAATTCTTTAACATTTTATGCAAGTCTATCTTTGTAGGGTTGTCTAGAAATCACTGTCCAACAAGCCAATTCATCGTTTACATCTATTTGGAAATGAAATTTTCTTTGTTTGTGCAATGTTTTTCTTGACATTCCATTGTTTTTCCATGTGTAGTGTCAAACGATCTTTTATATTGCTCCTTGAAACAATTGTTGTTTGTAACATTTTATGTGCAACACAAACATCTTATTTCCAAGATTTTCCATAAGATTTTAATACATTAGTTATATTGTTAAAGACATTTTGTAGCATCTTTGTATCCTTTGTCGACTTTTGAATACCCAATAATGATGTAGCTTCTTTTAACTTTCTTGACTTCAATAGACAAAGTAAAACTTGAGCCTATATTGTTACTGATTCATCTTTGAAAAAAGTATTATACATGTTCTTAGTTCAATATCTTATATAATGCGTAGATTTTTTCTTCCCAAGTTTGTCAGTATCAACATTTTCTAATATTTCATCATCAATGTTGATAGATTATCCTGCATATTTCAATTTAAAGTTTATATTAAAAAACATAACCGGAACACAAATTCACTAAGTTATATATACTTGAGTCTTCATTTTGTATTAATCTAAATTTATGTACATACCTATAGGTGATTCATCTTCTGATTCAATTTTGGTTTCAACGTCTTTTGCTTCAATTTCGGTTTCAACGTCTTCTTCAACATTATGAGACAAATCTATTTATGTTTTTTAAAAAACATCAAATTGTAATTACAATCAATTATATTATTTACAATATTTGAAATTTGAATTCTATACTTTGAATTTTGTACTTTCTGAATACAGTCCCAATGTGTGTTGTGTGCTCGATCATCATATGTTTATGCATACTTGGTTGAACTTCTTCTTGTTGAAAATCTATATTGACATTTTCATCGTTTCTTTCTTCAATATTTACACGTTCTTGTTTCTTTCTTCGATAAAGCTCTTTCCTTTGTTCGATTTGGCGAGTATCATCTCGAGTGCGATCATATTTTCTCTTGCTCAATTTTTTTTTCCCATGACTTTTATAGTTATCTGTAAAAGATATGTTCAACAAAGACATCACCTTGAAAAAATGCTCAACATTTATCTTTCAACATATAAATTGTTATTCCAATAAAAACTTGAACAAACATCAATTACCTTATTCAACAAAAACCAAAAAGATGATTTGAAACTTTGTTTAAGTGCTCTAGAAAACCACCATGTATCGATATCGATCCTCCAATTAAGCCTATGGAACAAAGGGAAGAAACAAAGAAAGAAAACAATACAGCTGCAATCAGTAATAGAAATGCTTTGAAATCCCTATCCTCGACCTTATATATGTCTGTCCATCCAATGAATTGTGTTAAATGTGTTCAGTTGAAAGCCTATTTATACAATTTGGCATGAAAGGAAATGATACGATGTGTCGTTTCATTTTTTGCGACGTACGAAATTCGTTCGACAGTCTTTCGATCGAAAGAATGGTTTTTCGGCCAAAAACCTTGGAAACCATTCAACTTTGATGGTTTCCATTAGATTTTATTCTTTTGGCCGAAATATTATGTTTTCGGCTTAAAAAAAGAAATTGGGACTAAAAACTAAAACCAAAGAATTTCCCCAAGATTAATTGAACTTCGGAGGTTGCAGACTCCTACAAATACTAAGAATTTGGTTTCAAAATTGACACCAGCATTTCTAAAACTGAATGTATTTTCAATTCCTATAATTTGTTTTCATTTTCTTTATTTTTATCTAATTTTATTTAATTTAAAAAAAAAATCACTGCATAATATTTTCAGCAGACATTATGATTCGCTGAAATGAAATATCGGTATCTCTAAAAATATACAGTGAAAAATTTGGAAAAAAATATATTCATAATCCTTAAACTATTCTTTTCAAAAGGGTATATTTAGATTTTAGTTTTAAGTAAAAATTAAGATAGATACGACGTGTAGAAAAACATATATTTAAAATGTGCAATGTTTTCAGCTTGGTCAACTTAAAAAAATTCTAGAAATTATAATATTCCTCTGCTAGATTAAAAATTATAGTCATAATAAAATAGAGTCTCTCTAGATTGTTGTAGTATATTTCGTTTCTTAAAAACATAAGTTTAATAATAGATACATTGTTGTAGAAATAAGTAACTCATTATCATTCATTTCATGTTTAAGGAACATATTGATAAACAATTGTCAAATTGACATATCAAATCGTTATAAAAAAAAATTGAAAAATAGTCATTGGAAAGATAACACAATTCTTCACATGTTTGTTTTTTACTGTAAAGTGAAATTCTAAATAAAAAAAATACTTTTGTATGCCGGATTTTTATTTTTTTTGTAAATAAGAAGTATATGTATATTAAGAGCCTTCTGAAGAAGAGTAAAAAAATACAAAGATGTTCAGGCTGCAGTTACTGGACTGTCCCAACAAAGGGGAAACCAGTCCAGCCAACCTATTCAAACCATGAGTCCAACAAGTCATAAGTTAAGCTAGTAAAAAGACATTATTCAAATTGTTTATCATCTAAGACTTAGAACCTGACAGGACTTGACAAACACAAAAGACTTAGACACCTGGTAGATAGCCTGACCATGTGGCGTGAAGGTCCCCTGACCAAGGATCTTCCTCAACATACGTCGCCTAGTCTTCCCATTGCCTTTCCCCTTCCTCATCGATCGCAACTCCCTCGATGTCGCCCTCTCGCTCATCCTTCTCCCATCCCATTTCTATTGGGCACTGCTCTTTGTTCCGACCTTCACCTGTAGCAGCCACGGGATCCTCCATTGGAGTTGTTTCGACCGGGTCCAGGGAAAGAGACTCGTGCATGGAGGAGAGAATTTGAAGAAAGATCGCCACCTTTGTGTCCGTAGCCTGTAGGCGAAAATGAAGATCCTCCACCCCTTGCCTGAGTTCAAAGACCAGGTCATGCAATACGGTCAGGGGGTCTCTGAACTGTGCCCTATCGAAGGAGTCAGTGAAATTGTAACCTGCCCTCTTAGGTGCACCATGAAGAGAAGGGTCGCTGCCCAGGTTGCCCAGAGGGTCAAGGAAAGGCATGGGGTCAAAGGGGTTTGCTGAGGGGTCTTGAGAGTGTCGCAGGAGTGAATTTGGAATTCGAGGGATTATGGCCAGGGAATTAAACTGTGGAACTTGCAAGGAAGTAGGGATAGACTCAGACTGAAGGCGAGGGGAAGAACAAATGGAGGGTGAGTCACGAGGCGTGACCGAGGGCCGTCGAGGCTTCCAGGGAGAGCCCCGCCTCGATCTTCCCCTTGGTAGAGTCATAGAATTCACAGTGCGACTGGATGGAGAGAGTAAGGGAACCTGGTGAAGGAGAGTGTCCAGGACTACCTCGATCCAGAGGAAAGGAGCAGAGTCAAGCCTGTGCTACAAAGGGATGAGCCCTGCGGACAACAAGCTGAAGAAAATGACAAACATTGTGAGCCAAACCATTCAAATTCATGACGAAGGGGAGAGGACTGCATAAATGCTCCCTCGTATCACCATAATGGTCATTTAAACTTCGGGGAGGGGGGCAGGCTGTGGCACAAGCCCATCACGTGGCTCCATGTCGTGGTGGCTGGTGCCTGCTCCCAGCTCTTTCCATGATGAACGCACTAACACCCCATCTGGGGAGACATCTACCATTCTAGCTTTGCGAATACGCTGCTAGAGGATAGGGTGATCCTGATCCTAGGATGAATTACACTGAAGGTCTGGTCCTCTCCAGTTGGTACCCAGATTAGCCAATTCGTCCACAACTTGATTCGCCTTCCTTTTGATGTGTGTGGGAATGATAACCTGATTTGGATGCATTAGTCATGTAATGATCTGTATTCCATGTGACAATCTCTAGCTAGGTGAGATAATGTCTGGGTTTGCCCCATTTAAGATTCTGCACAACAAGCTAATGATGACTTGAGAGTCCCCCTCTACTATTATCTTTGTAAAATTATGTTTAATGGCCAGTTGCAGTCCTTTGATAATTCCCCAGAGTTCTGTTGCATTGTTCGTAGAGTGCCCAAGGGGTCCTGCTCTGATGACAAGGATGTGCCCATGATGGTTATGGAAGACCACCCCATAACCTGCATCTCCGGGATTGCCTTTAGAGGCTCCGTCAAAATTGATCTTGACGAAATCCTCTGGGGGAGGAGACCAAAGGGAAGGGTTGCTCGAAGGGGTGGTGGAAGGAGGGGGGGGGAGGGTCTAAAGAGAAGGAAGAGGTGTCTAGTGCCGGAGGATGTGGAGCTCGGAGGGAGAGAAAACTAAGTCTGCATCGGACCAATTACTGAGGTGGAGAGTTTCCACGATGTTGCGTTGGCACTGACGCCGGCATTGTTTCCACGAGAAAGAGGTGTTTTTGAAAATTATTCTATTTATTTCTTTCCAAGTTTGCCAAAGGATAAAGACGGGTAGAAGTTTATAGATTTGGTTTAGGAAGGGAGAATGGAAAGCCTGATCTCTCCAGTTCATAATGGTTGTGAGGACGTTGTCTTTGAGGCGATCCGAGGTGCGCATGATGAGCTTTGCTTGATCCCAGATTTGAGCTGTGTAAGGGCACGTACTAAGGAGATGGTTCATGGTTTCCTCTGCCTCTCCACACAGTATGCATAAGGAGGGTCCCACAAATCCTCTCATCAGGAGAATGTCCCAGTTTAGAATGCTTGAGTGTGAAACCAAGCACAGGAAAAGAGTGATTTTTGGCCAATGCTTAAGGTTCCAAATTTTTTCCTGAACTTTCGAATCTGGAGGGGGGACAGACTGAACTTTAATTTGATAGGCTTCCCGCGTGCTGAAGGAACCTTGTGGCCTGTATCCCCACCGAAGAGTAACTTCACCTACAATTATGGGAATTTTCCTCTTAGTCAGCTCTTCTTGCAGAGGTGTCAGATCGACATGCAACTCAAGGTTAATGTGCTCCCTATCCAAATGCCAGCAGCGCCAGGTGTCCTCTGTGGGATTGTTCTACCAATAGTCCGCTACTTTTTTTATGCCTATCCGTGTAGCTTGGGTGCAGATGTCACGAGCCTAGTCCTCAGTGCTCAGGGCTGGCCACTGTTGCCAGGAATCTTGCCAGAACAGAGTCATTTCCCCATTTCGTATCTCCCCGAAAGCATACTGAGTAACCATCTGTCTATTCTTCTTGGTTGTTGTCCAAATTAAAGAGCCCGGGTTATCCCCATTCCATCGGATTAGGTTCTTCTCTGCCATATTGGGGGAATAATGTTTTCCTCCATAGTTTAGCCCAGAGATCTTTCGGGTTTTTTAACGAGCGCCACCAGATTTTGGCACTGAGAATATTTTTCATTACAAAGGGATCTCTTAATCCCAATCCTCTTTGTTCTTTGGGCTTACAGATTTTTTCCCAGCTAACTAGTGTTATCTTCTTTTCTTTGTTGAGGCCTTGCCAAATGAAGTTTCTTTGTAAGCTTTTGATGGTGGTGAGGACGAACTTAGGGGCAGCCAGCGCGAAAAAAACATAGATTGGGAGAGCTTGAAGAACGACTTTGAGAAGAATGAGATGACTAGGTAGGTTCAGGGCTCTAAAGGTCCAGGATGAAAGCCTTTTGGAGAAGGAAGACAAAAGGTGTTCCCAGGAGGAATTCCGGAGGGCATTGTCAATCAAGGGAATGCCAAGGTATTTGGATGGAAGGGAGATTCTGTTGAAACTGAGGATATCCGAGATGTGTCGCTAGATTTGAGGGGGCGTGTTAAAGAAGAAGATTTGGGATTTGTCCTTGTTGTAGTCCAGACCTGAGGCATCAGAAAAGGTTTGGAGAATCTCCTGGAGAGAGTTGGCTTCTCGTACAGTAGGGCTTCCCATTAAGAGAGTGTCATCCACAAATTGGCTATGCAAGATAGGGGGTGAGATGCCATGCAGGAGTAAGCCTGTCAGAAGGTTTTTTTCCAACGTAGCATGGATGGAGCGACTGAGTCCTTCGACCATGATAATGAAGAGGAAGGGGGATAGGGGATCGCCCTGTCTAATCCCACTTGAGGGGGAGAAGGGTCTCGAGGGTACACCATTGATGAGAAGAGAAAATAAAGCCAAGGAGGTTAAATTTAAAATCCAAGTTACCCAGTTTTGATCGAATCCAAAAGCTAAGAGCATGGCTCGCATATACTCACATCTTATCTTATCAAAGGATTTAGAGAGGTCTAGTTTGAGGAACATACCTGGGGTTTTGGTTCTCTGCAAGGAGTGGATTACTTCATGAGCCAAAATGATGCTATCTAGGATTTGCCTACCCTTGACATATCTCGATTGCTCTGGGGATATGATTGTTGGTAAGATCGGCTTGAGTCTCTGAGCTATTACTTTTGTGAGGAGTTTGTAGATGAAATTGCAGAGAGTTATATGCCAGTACTGCTTGGGCCGATGTGCCTTCCCCTCTTTGGGCACTAAGGTGAGTCAAGTGGCATTGAGAGCCTGGAGAAATTTTCCTGTGACTCTAGAGTCTTCTAAAATTTCCCAAACCTCTATCCTAATCATCGGCCAACAATAGTGGAAAAAGTCATTGGTGAAGCCATCAGGTCCTGGAACCCTGCACTTAGGGGTGTCCTGAAGCGCTTGATCTACTTCCTCGATTGTGAAGGGTCGGAGAAGAGATGTGTTTTGCTCCTGGGTTACAAGGGAAGGCACATGCCTTGTAACCTTATTGATTTCTTCCTGTCTATATGGGATGGGCTCTGTGAGGAGGTCTTGAAAGTAATCAATCAAGTTTGTTTCCAATTCAGCATGGGAGTGAAGGGTTTCCCCTTCATCCAAGATGAGATGCATGATCTTATTGGAGTGCCTTCTCTGGATAATAGTTCTGTGAAAGAATTTGGTTTTGTGCTCCCCTTCCTTGAGCCACTGAATAAGCGACTTCTATTTCCACAGTATCTCTTCCTGTCTTTTCCTATCTTCAATCTGTTGGGTCACTTTGATTTCCTGGGATTTTATCTCATTTGTTAGCCCTTGCTCTCTGATCTGGCGCTAAATATCATCCATCTTCTCTGACAGCTATTTTTGGGAGTCAAAGATGTTGCCGAAAGTTTGATTATTCCAAAGTTTAAGCATTTGCTTAAGATTCTTTATCTTTTGCTGGAATCTATACATTTTCGATCCATGAGGGATCTCTACCTGCCTCCACCAGTACTGGATATTTTCTTGGAAATCCGGGTGGTCTAGCCAGAACTGTTCAAATCGGAAGGGTTTCTTTCCAGGAGTGGCCGGGACATCCAACCATAGTTGTATGGGCTAGTGATCTGACCCAAGGCGATTCAGATAGTGGATTCCATTGCAGTATCGTCCAACATATGAGATTCCGATATGTGGAAGCGATCTAGTTTGCAAGCTATTTGATGCACTCCTGTTCTTTTGTTTGTCCAAGTGTGAATTTCGTTGCTGGCCTCCAAATCAATTAGACACAGATCATATATTAGGCTGTTGAAGTCTCAGGAAACGCCATCCGATCATCTTGATCCTCCTTTTTTTTTCCTTCAGGCTGTGGATGATGTTAAAATCACCGCCAACAATCCATATGTTATACTATGTTAAGCTAGATAAGTAACTTAGGCTCTTAAGGAAATCATGTTTTTCCCTTGGACTGGCTGGGCCATAGACGTTGGTTAGATGTCTAGGCTTGTTAGAGCCGATGAGCCTATAATCTGTTGTGATGGACCATATGGTAGTATGAAATTTTCCGATCAGTACAGCGTTGGTGTTCCAGAGGATGGACACCCCTCCAGCCGTTCCTGTGGTGTCAATTGAGACTGCTTCCCCTTGTCTCCAGCAGTAAGGGAGTAGCCGATCAATGTCTTCTGAGGTACATTTTGTTTCCTGTAACAATACAACATCTGGTGTTTCCACTAAGATCAGTTCTCGTAGCATTTTTTGCTTGCTACGTCCATTGAGGCCTCTGATATTCCAAGATATGATCTTCATAATGATGTGGGGTGGGGAGAGGAGGGAAGTTGTCCGAGATTAGGTGGATCTGCCCTGAGTTTACCATGAAGTTTCCTATTTCTTGTATGAGATTGTTTGTGGATTTCCTTCCCCTTTTCTTTTCGTCTTTTTGAGCTTTATTTTGGTGTTTTGTCTGACTTCCCTGGATTCCCAGGGCTTTGCTAGCCCGAGCTGAGGATCCTGCAGAAGAATTGAGAAATACCTTGTGCACTTTCCTCATTTGATCCCTAGGGATGGTGTAAAGTTTTTGATGTCTATAGGCATGCTCAAGGTGATCCAGATCCACTCCAGCTAGGTCATGTTCCTCCAGCTCCATTTCCTCGTCCCCATCTTCTATCTCCTGCAAGTCTGGAGGATCCTGAGCCAAGTCTGGGGGATGGAGGTATGATTCCTTACTCTTTGGAGGCCATTCAGTGCCATGGCCCGTTGACTGGGGTTCATTGTGCGTGGGTGGCACATTCATATTTGCAGGGGTTGTCAGGTTTTCTGATTGATCTTGTAAAATTGCAAACTTATTGCTGGTAGATCAATCTTTACTTACCTGGGCCGATTTCTTTCTTCCTCCCTATCGCCTTATCCCTGTTGGTTGTACGAAGCCTTCCTTGTCTTTTCCACATTCTGGTTTTCCTTCCTTTTGAATCAGATTGAGAGGGCATTCTCTGAAGAGGTGACCATGTTCATGGCATTTCCTACATCGGAAGGGAATGTGTTCATAGTCAATGGTTTGGGACCAGTCCTCATCATGGTATTCTAGAGTGATGGAACCCAGGAGAGGTTTAGCTATGTTCAGATATACACAGATTCGTGCATATGACATGTAGCGCCGCTGCTTGGTGGCTTCAGAGGACTTGACGTAGATGCCAATGGTGTTGTCAATGCCTGCTAGGACATCTTCCAGCCAGAATTCCTGGGGGAGAGAATACAGTCTAATCCATACCGACGCATGGGCGAAGTCCTCCTTTTCGGGGCTAAACTTTTCTATCCAGAATCTCAAGAAGAGTCCAGCTGAGTTGTAGAAGTATGGCCCTCCATCGAAGATGCGGTTTCTATCCTCTAGGTTGTGGAAGATGATTGTGAAGAATCCCTCCAAGACCAGTTGTAGATCATAGTGGCCTTTTGGTTTCCACCATTACTATATCCATTTGAACAGATCCCACTCAGAGGGCCAAATCCCTAGAAACTTTCCTACTAGGGCATTATCTCTCATGTATTGTTTCTGCTCTTCGATGCGCGGTGAGCTTATCACGTATTTTGGGGCCTGTGGTGCCTGTGGAATGCATTTTCCGGGCATCCAGGGGGCAGAGGTGCTAGCAGGTACCTTTTCCTTAGCTGGATCGATGTCCATCTCCCGATCCTTGAAGGTCCCTTCTACCAGAAGCTTCGCACGCATGTCTGGGGGCGTCTCAAAAGTCGACCTTTTCGTTCCTGCTTTTGGGTTTTCATTGGCTGTGATTTGGTTGTAGGAGACGTCGGTCGGCGCCCCCTCCCTGTGATTCATGAGCCCCTGCGGGGCTATCATTTTGTGGGCACAGTTCGTGGCGGTGTGTATCCCTAAACCCTAGTTGCAGAGCTCCTTCCTTAATCTTGGTATTTTATTTCTTATTTGTATGCCAGAATTTGAATAACTTGTGAAAATACAGTTTTTTTTCTCATAAAACAAGCAAAAGTGTAACCCATTTTCATGATTTCACCCTTAAACAAACTATTATTTTCACTAGACATCCCCTATTTTTTTCATAAGATTGGAAAGCTTACATTCATATTTTTAAACCTATGTTTCAAACTTCATAGATGAGAGTCCATAGTGACGGTATCAGCGTGTTGAGGTTTGGATGATGAAGGATGTTAAAGAGACTGTTTATTAATATGGATATTAGAATGATGGTTCAGATGAAAGGTTTGCTAAAGGAGTGAGGCCAACTCACTATAATTTAATGCTAAAACACATGGCTCATCCTTTGACCAATACCATAGTAGCGTTTGAGTCGATTTATGATTTTCTTCTAGGTATTTTTTAGTGTAATCCCTTCATTTCTATTCACAATGTTGTTCCTCTTTTCGATTTCTATATATTCTCATACACGGGTCTAAACAAGCAATGAGGCCATGTCAAAATAGATCTGCAACTTTAGGAATTGGAAAGAGTAAATATCAAACAATTAATAAGGTTGGTTAAACAAAAAATCTAACAACATAAATCACATGAAAAGTAGGATCATAATGTTGGATATTGGGCTCAGTTATTTGTGCAAACTATATGCACGACTACGTAGCGAAATAACTCTACTAAATTCAAATGGGATCAAACTAAAGAAATCTCCAATCACAACCAAATATATTAAAGTTGTTGTCAAGGCCTTGAAACTCTCGTTTTGTCAAGATTCATGTGGTAACAACTGTCACGATTTTTGGAAGCACACCACACTTGGCCGATGACACGTAGACATGAATTAAAGATTATAGAGGAATGAATAGTAAAGCATGAATATTTCAAGGACCAGCGAATAAAACTCTAAGTTATCCCTACTACATTCAAAAACACTTTGTTTGACAAATCATTATTGGGAATCGAAATGAGGTGTATGAGTATGATCTACTCTTTAATCAATTGATTAGAGTCCTTTTTTTTTACATGTCGAACGATCCAGTTGAGTTACTTGATACCTCAAATAACTCATGTATCTTTATCAAACTGTACTTTGAAATAATGGAGAAAGCGTTAGTTGTAAGCGCCAGTAATAAGCGCCAGTTGTAAGCGGCAGTTAGAAGAGTCAGTCTTAGTTAAGAGTCAATTGTCTAGTTGTCTTTTGGTTTGCATGTAGCCGACTCGGGAGAGTCTTTTCCTATATAAACATGTAATCCGTCTTCATTGAATAAGAAGAAGTGAGCGTAGCCTCACTGTGTTGTTTTTCTCTCGTATATTTTATCTTGGTATCAGAGCCACGAAGAGTAAGGTGCGAAAATCCTTGAAGTTCGCAGGTCCCTCCTCTGCTAGGGTGCGGGGGAATACTACTCAGCCTTACGAGCGCAGAAAGATGGAAAAATTCCTGCAGGTGGACCATTCGAAGGGTGCGAACTACCTTCTCGATTCTCGCAATTCAATAACGGGTGACGTGGAAACTCCCCGCAGCCAAATACAGTGTGAGGTCTGAGAACTGTGAACTCCCCGCAGTCAAGTAAGTCAAGCAAATTGTATATTTTATCTTGGTATATTTTATGAAGAATCAGAGGAGGTCACGTGGTGCGTGAGAAAATCCTGTTGCATGGAAGATTTTTGAAAAGCGTGGAGTTTAATTCTGTGCATACCTGGAGTTTAAGGTTATGCATGCGTGGAGTTTAAGGTTATATGTGCATGCATGAGTTTAATTCATGCCTGGATGCGTGAGTTTTCTTTAAATATATATTAAGTGGATTTGAGTTTTAAATGGATATTTGAGTTTTAAGTGGATATTTTAAGTGGAGCAGTTAAAGTATATTCAATTTTTTTATTATTAAAAGTGAAAGTGAATGTATGTGGAGGATTGATGATTATTAAAGTGGAGGTTTATTAAAGTGGATTATTAAAAGGATTGAAGTTTATTAAAGTTTTTTTTTAAGGAGGGAGTTATAAGTTTTTTTTTTTAAAGTGGAGATTTTGGATATTAAGTTGCATGCATGCATGATATAAGCTAAGAACAGAGATAGATTGATTCAGATCGATGGTATCCGAAGGCAGAGCGACAAAACGTTGCATATCCTTGGTGATTTTCTCGTAGAGACTAAATTGCAGCGATGGCGAATCCGCTGGCAGAGACCTACCTCAATGAAGCCAACAAGTTAGATGGCTCAAACTTCATTAACTAGAAATTCAAGATGCAGACGCTCATGGAGGGCTATGGTATCGGGAACATTGCGAATGGAACCGAACTGAAACCTGTTGTGGCTGCAGGTGCGACAGCAGCACAGATCCAAGACTGGGAGAAGCGCGAAAACAAGGCAAAGGTATTGTTGTGCATTTCCATTAAAGATAGCATAATTCCACATATTAGAGATGCTACAACTTCTGTTGCAACATGGACAGCTCTTAAAGCATTGTATGAAACTAGCAACACAAATCGCATTTTGTTCCAGAAAACTAAATTGTTAGGCATTAAGATGGATGGAAATGAATCTGCTAGTTCATTTTTGGGTCACATTAAAGAGGTGAAAGACAAGTTAGTAAATATAGGGGAAATTGTTTCCAATACTGATCTAGTGACTATTATCTTAAATGGTATGCTAGAAGACTATCATGTGTTCATAACAGGTCTTGCAGCAAGGGAGAAACCTCCCACGTTTGAAGAACTGACAGGTATTTTGCTACAAGAGGAAGAGAGGTGCGGGAATCTGAAGCTTCCGAGTAAATATTTGGCACTGTGGTCAAACAATAGATATGCAAGAGGGAGATCAGGAGTAATAGGCAGAGGAGGCAGTTCATGGCAGAGAGGTGGTTCATGGAAGAGAGGCAGTTCATTGCAGAGAAGACAATCGTCAAATCAAGGTATGCAATCTGATAGGAATGAGTCAAAGAGTTTTTTTTATTGTGGTCAACCTGGACATATGGTTAAAGACTGTCATAAGAAGAAAAGTGATGAGGCTAGGAATAAACCTAGAACACGTTCAGGTCATTATGCAGAAAAATCTTCAAATCAAGATCACAAATTATTTATTGCTAGTGATGATATTGATGAACCCTTGAATTTTGACTCACGGGATCTTAGGCTGTTTGTGTCTAACACTTCTTTATCTGCTGAAACAGATGATTCTCATGCCTGGTTTGTGGATTCCGGAGCATCAGTACATATGACTTGTCATAAAAATTGGTATGCTAATTTCAAAGAAACTCAGAATGGTGCCAGCATATATCTTGGAGATAATCGCGCTCATCAGATCAAGGGATATGGAGACATTCCTGTGAAATTTTTGGATGGTATTGTTCATCACATTCACAATGTGGTGTATGTGCCAAGAATAAAGAAAAATTTGATCTCTGTGTCCACCATTACAGATCAGAACTTGAAGGTTGAATTCTTCAAGAATTATTGCATAGTAAAGGATCTGTTGGACCACTTCCGAACTGTTGCAACGGGTGTCAGAGTAGGAGGTCTATACAAACTTGATGTTACCAGCAAAGAACATCATGCATTGACATCTGCCACTATGCCAACAGATATTCGTTGGCATCAAAGGTATGGACACATCAATCATCCTGATTTATTGTTATTACAGAAAAAGAATTTGGTTGAAGGTCTTCCCATGTTAAAGAATGAGAAAGTTTCTTGTGATCGATGTGCATTAGGAAAGATACACAGAGATGAATTCCCCTCTAATCCTGATAAGAAAAAGAGAGATGTGTTAGACCTTGTGCATACTGATGTTTGTGGGCCTATGCAGACTAGGTCTTTAGGAGGTGCATTTTATTTTTTGTTATTTATTGATGATTGCACGAGATACACATGGGTTTACTTCCTTAGATGAAAAAGTGATGTTTTCGAGTACTTTAAGGAATTCAAAACCATGGTGGAAAAGCAGACAGGAAAATCCATCAAAATGCTCTGTCCAGATCAAGGGGGAGAGTATAAATCAGGGGACTTCAACAAATATTGCAAAGAGAATGGAATATTATAGTAGTTTACAGTACCTCGCACTCCACAGCAAAACAGAGTCACTGAAAGGAAAAAAATAACTCTGGTAGAGTGTGCAAGCAGTATGATGAAAGGTAAAAATCTCTCAAATGCATTTTGGGCTTAAGCCATAAATACTGTAGTTTATTTAAAGAATAGAAGTCCAACAAGGTGTCTTGATAGTGTTACTCCTTTCGAAGCCTTGTATGGTTCCAAACCTGCAGTTAATAATTTGAAAGTATTTGGGTGTAAATATTTTGCACATATTCCAAAGGATAATAGGAGGAAATTCGATGCTAAAGCCACTAAATGTATTTTCATTGGGTATTGTTCTGAATTCAAAGAATACAAATTGTTTGATCCTGCTACTCACAAAGTATTTGCAAGTAGAGATGTACTTTTTCATGAGCAGGAGGCAAAAAATCATGACGAAAACACTCATGAGGAATGGCAGAGACTTCTTGATGAAGGAGTTAAAGAAGAGCAGTAGCAACAGCAGCCCAAACAACAGCAACCATCCCCGCAGCAACAACAACAACCATCCCCGCAGTGACAACAACAGCAGCAGCAAGAAGGACTCAATGATATGGAAAATTCAAGCAGTCACAGTTCACCTAGCAGTGGAGACAGATCTTCCCAAAGTGGGGAGGAAGATAATCAGTTGAGAAGATCTTCAAGACAGATTCGGCTTCCTAAGAGGTATAAATACTATGCCCTAATGAGTAGCATTTCAAATGTCATAGAACCCATGAATTTTGATGAAGCTAATGAACATGATGA
>JZKD02S1913989.1:924336-956405 GCA_000966675.3 Picea glauca
GAATTTCCAGCCTCAAAGAGGCAGAGGGAGAAGATCAAATGACAAAACAAGCATACAATGCTATTACTGCAAAAAGTATGGGCACTATGAATCTAAATGCAGGAAGAAGCAAGCAAATCAGCTCTCAGGAAGAGCACATGTGTCAACTCACATGGGAGAAAACGCAGAAGGTATGTTTCTTTCGCGCTACAAGACTGAACAACAACCTAAAGATCTTTGGTTGTTGGACAGTGGATGCAGCAATCACATGATAGGTAACAAATAATTACTTTCATGCATTGATTCTTCAATCTCATCTGATATTACATTTGGAAATGATTATTTAGTCAAAGTTCAAGGAAAATGAACTGTTCCTATTCTTACTAAACAAAATGTAAAGAAAGACATAAACAATGTCTATCATGTACCAGATCTGAAACATAACTTGTTAAGTGTAGGATAGCTCATTGAACATGGCTATACGACACTTCTTTAGGGAGCATCTTGCAAAATTTATGATAAAAAACCCAGCAGAAAATTAATTTATGAAATCCTTATGACTCCAAATAGGATGTTTCCCCTTACCCTCAGAACTGCAAATCTGAGTCAACAATATGCACAGAGTGCATCCACCCTGAATGAAACAATGGTTTGGCATACAATATTTGGACATATACCATTTCAGAGTCTAAGTCTTCTTCAAAATAACTCCATGGTCAATGGTCTTCCTATATTTAAAGAGCAAATTCCCCCATGTGAGTCTTGCATACTTGGAAAACATAAGAGAACTAGTTTTCCACAGTCTTACAATCAAGCCAAACAACATCTTGAACTTGTTCACACTGACCTATGTGGACCAATGAAAATAGAGTTAATATGTGGTAGCTTTTACTTTCTAACATTTATTGATGGTTTCAGAAGAAAAATATGGATCTATTTTCTCAGACACAAGTCTGAAACATTTGCAAAATTCAAAGAATTCAAGGCAGAAGCTGAAAAAAAGAGTGGCAAATATATCAAAGCACTCAGGTCAGATGGAGGAGGAGAATACAACTCCAGAGAATTTGCAAATTTCTACAAATCACAAGGCATTATCATGCAAACAACAACCAGATATACTCCACAGCAGAATGGAATGGTTGAAAGGAAAAATCAGACAATAATGAATATGGAAAGAACACTTCTCAAAGAGAAATGTTTGTCAAAAAAAATTTGGGCTGAAGCAGTAGCATACTCATTTTATCTCTTGAATAGATCACCAACAACAAGTCTAAAGATGAAAGTTCCCCAAGAATCAGGGAGTGGGACAAAGATCAATGTAGTGCATCTAAGGACATTTGGATGCATATAATACGCTCACATACCTTCCGAATTAAGGAATAAACTTGATGACAGAAGTGAGAAATGTATTTTCACTGGATATAGTGAAACATCTAAAGCTTACAAGATTTACAATCTAATCACCGAGAAATCAATTCTCAGCAGAGATGCAAAATTTCTGGAAAATCAATTCTGGAATGATTCAGAAAATCAGCAGATGGACAGTCAAAATCCATTGCTGCCAAGTTCTGAAAACACGGAAAATTCAGGACAACAATTACCTCAAACTATTCTTCCAAGATTGCAAGTACAAAGACAACCTGAAAATTCTCAGGATAACTCAAATTCCAGCAGAGAATCATTCTCTGAACCTTAGAATCAAAGAACTCGAAGTTTGAGAGAAATCCATCAGCAGTTGGATGACTTTGAACAACACAACCTTTTTTTTTAATGTCATGTCAACCTACATCCTTTAAGGAAGGAACTAAGGAGCCACATTGGGTTCAAGCCATGAACCAAGAAATTAACTCCATTGAGAAAAATCAGACATGGGATCTTGTTGATTTGCTAAGTCACAAGAAGAGTACTGGTGTCAAGTGGGTTTACAAAACTAAACTCAATGAAAAATGGCAGATCGAAAAACATAAGGAAAGACTTGTTGCCAAAGGATTCTCACAACAGCCTGGTATTGATTATGGTGAAACTTTTTCTCCAGTAGAAAGATTAGACACTGTCAGAACTCTATTGGCCATAGCAACACAACACAAATGGCAAGTATACCAGATGGATGTCGAGTCAGCATTCTTGAATGGTTTCTTAGAAGAAGAAATTTATGTCGATCAACCACTTGGATTTGAAGTCTAAGAGCACCCATCCAAAGTATATCGGTTGAAGAAATCCTTGTATGGATTAAAGCAAGCTCCAAGAGCTTGGTACAGTAGAATTGACACTTATCTGATCAAAAGTGGTTTCAACAGAAGCCAAAATGAGCCAACTCTTTACACCAAAATAGATCAGCATAGCAAAATTCTAATTGTATGTTTATATGTTGATGACATGATCTATACAGGAAATCTTGAGTTAGCAAATTTTAAACATGCCATGCAATATGAGTTTGAGATGACAGATCTTGGCATAATGAAATAATTTTTAGGGATTGAGGTTCATCAATCAACCAAAGGCATTTTTGTTTGTCAGCAAAAGTATGCAGCAGACATCATCAAAAGATTTCACATGGAAGGATGCAATCCAGCAGAAACTCCCATACCTTTAGGCACAAAGTTGAGCAAGAATGATGAAGGTCCTATAGTGGACTCTACTTTATACAAAAGTTTAGTAGGTAGTTTGTTGTATCTTACAGCAACTAGGCCTGACATTATGTATGCAGCCAGCCTTGTTTCCAGATTCATGGAATCACCCAAAGATTCTCACTGGAAAATGGCAAAACGAATTTTGAGATATGTAGCAGGAACACTAAATTTTGTCTTATGGTACACTAAATCTTATAGTAATCAACTCTCTGGTTACAAAGACAATGATTTTGCAGGCAGCCTAGATGACAGGAAAAGCACATTTGGACATGTTTTTCAACTGGGCATGAACCTGATTTCATGGGCAACAAAGAAGCAGTCAATTGTATCAATATCTTCTGCAAAGGCAGAGTATGTCACTGCTACCTCAGCTTTCTATCAAGTAGTGTGGCTGAGACGAATATTGAAAGATATGTCACATACAGAAAAGGATCCAACTCCTATTTTCTGTGACAATACTTCAGCAATTGCTTTATCTAAAAATCATGTGTTTCACAAGAAAAACAAACACATTGACACTTGTTTTCATTTCAAACGCGAGCTAGTCAATAATGGTGATATTGTACTACAATTCTGTGGTTCTCGAGATCATCTTGCTGATATCTTTACAAAGCCACTAGGAAAGCCAGTTTTTTATTTTCAGAGACAACACTTAGGCATAATTAGTGCTGATGTTTGTAAATTTTTGAGTTTAAGAGGGAGTGTTAAATATAATGTAACCTCAACAGTCTGATAGTACACTGCCAGCTATCCCAACCAACTGTACTTTCTATTCTTGTTTAGCTTGAGCCTATTTAGCTCAACCATCTAACATTGTACTTATCTTCTCTTCTTCATACATTTCAATATACTGTTCTATTTTTTTCTCTCTGCATTTCACTAAATGCTTCACAATTTATCAAGGAAGAGGCCAAATAAGACCTCCAACTAAAAATTTAGGTTAAATGATATAAAATTTTGAAATTTAATAATATGATTTTTAAAAACTTTATCTTAAAACAAGAAAAACTTCTTGGTTTTTGTGCCAAAATAATACTAAGAATGAGAATCAATTACTATAAGTCCCTTGGCCCTAAGGAAAGGGACTAATAATGATCATCCAACCAACCGACAACGCACGCATTTAAAAGGTTGGTATCTCTCCTATTAATTCTTACAGCCTTTAGATTAAAAATAGAAAAGTGTTGCAACCATATATTGGTCCCCTAACAAGTGGCTTGCACAACCATCATATCATTGGATTTTCACTCAGTTAATACATGGGTGGTTGTGCCTTGCTATATTGATCTCAAAATAATGGGTTGGTTTTGCTACAAAATCATTATGGGTGTTGTGGAGCATCCACTTGGAGCAAATGACGATAAAATTGGGCCCATACATGATCATGTGGAAAATGTTAACCATGTCTTTACATGAGCTCCACACGTTAGCTGATGGTTGTTGGATTTGTTTGAATAACATAGAAGCCTAAATACATCGTTATTAACAATACCAATATGCCTCAATTCGTCTATACGAGGTGCAACAAATCAAAGCATGGAGGTGGAATCAGTGCTACATGATTTGTAGAAATGACAAAAAATTGTTTTGAAGAAACGCCATCCATCCCTTCTTGGGAATTTTTGGAGAAATCAGGCCACATTTCCCCTTAATGACTATATTTTACCCAAATAAAAAAACATGTTATGGAATGTCTTAATTCGTCTGCATATACCTGCAAATGACATGTCAAAATCGTCACTACAAACTATTTGTTATAGGAAATGGACTACACAAACCACCATTATCAAACCAAGCATAATTATCTTTAACTCATTAAAAATAAAGGAAATACATGATAATTAGACACTTAAGACTTATAAGCTTGTCACGGTACATTCATGAAGGAATATAGTAAAAATTTTAATAAATGGGTGAAAGGATGAGGAAAAATGATCAAAAGTAATGATTCTAATAGTGGAAAATACGACAAGCTGGTGATCCTACATCTCCCTGTACTTGAGAGTTGGCATGCCTTCATGCCAATGTAGTAGGAAAAAAATAATGACCTTAGAATCAAGGAAAACTTATCCACTTTAACTATGTTTGTTTAATGGTTTTAACATACTCTGTATGAAAATCAAAGCTATCAAATGTGGGTGTAGTAGGGTCAAAAAACCGATGTATAAAAGACTTATGTTTAGAGAACTGAGTTCTTTTTTCTTTTCATCCTTGTTTGTGACACTTTTTTCCCATTCTTCCATATATTACTTCTACACATTTTATATCTGATGGTACATTGAATATGACGTATTCTATACTATGTTCTATTGTTTCCCATGACATCTTCTACAAGAAGTCGCAATAATGGAGAACCATACTTTTGAAACTTTTCAACAAGTTCTGTTTTGGGAGATATCTGCGTAAATAAAAAATCTCATATAATGAAGTCCTTCCTACTGATTTTTATTACCGTCATAGAAGATGACATGTTTATATTGATTCCTTTTAGTAGGAGCAACAATTCTACCATAAAGCTCACTACAGTATTGAATGTATCATCATGTTGGACTCTTAGATTCATACTCAATCAAAATGAAAAGGATAAAGGAATGTATGATAATGTGGTAAAGTAATGAAGCATGAATCATATAGCAAACGTAGTTTGCAAAATGGAAAGAGATGGAGACAAAGTGAAATGGTAATGTAAGACAAGAAAGTGAAGCTCATAGTAGTCTCTTATTATAATTTCCAAAAACATTGACAAATGAAAATGCCATAAAACTTTTTTTACCTCAGGTTTACCTTTTTGAAAGCTTGGATTTTCGATTGTAGAAAGGAAAAAAAAAATCTATTAGAGCATAAAAATGTAACTATGGTTTTTGCAACAAATTTGTACAATACCATGTTGAATATGACCTCTTCATTTTATTTGAAATCAATTTTGAAAATGCTAAAAAATATGAGATAGAAAAAGTAGCTTATGTGGCAATAATTGTTGTCTTAAGCACTATAACAAAAAAGTGGACTAAACAATCTATAATAAGTCTCAATGACATAGTATAGGAAAGGAGGACTTTGGTACAAGAACCAAGGAATTTCTTTCCTTGAAACTACTTTTCTGTCTAATTGTTATCATTCCCTACTTATTTGAAAAATACCAAAAGGCTACAAGCTACTATGAGTAGAATTAAACCATATAGTCTTCAATATTTTCTAAGAAAGGATTTGTCGCATTATTGACCATTTATGAATGTCGTTAACTAATGCAAGACCACTCACCATTGATGAAAATGAGTGTCAAGGTACCTTGGTGCATTCTCGCGGGTATGAATAGAGATGTTGAAGTTGAGTCACCTGTAGAATCTGACAATTGGGAGACATTAATGATTTCCCATTGGTTTCAACGAGGAAAGATTTGATTGATGTATGCAAGCTCCAAGGAACTATAAAATATATGATCTTGATCCTAGTTAAGGTGCTTAGGTTGATCAGACAAGATTTGGAGGAAGCAGGGATTTAGAGAATCCCACATTGTCCAACTCGAGCATCGAACAACATACTTTGAAGAACTTATAAATGAAATATTCAATCAAAAAACATATGCGGAACTTTATTGGGAACCTTGACAACTAGAACCCTGATTTTCAAGAAACTTTTGTGTCTAACTGCGCTAGATTCTTTGTTTTCACAGTTAGAATTATTTTTATATTTACTATTTTATTTCTACACTAGGCTACTATATTTGGAAAATAATATCTTCCCTCAAGTGTAGTATAAATTCCAATGCATCCATCTACGTAACTCGACCATAAGTAGACTCATATATCCAAGTTTGAAAAATATACCTCAATCAATGCTTGAACATGAGAAACCAACTTCACTAATGGATATGGTGCCAAGATATGTTGAACAATGGAGAAATATTATGGGATGATAATGGTTTGGAACCAAGCTTCCATGTAATCTTTGTCTCCTTGGCTCTCTTGTTCATTGACAATTGTTTGCATGTCCTTCTTTGTCATACCATGAAAATATTCTAAGGTTTGTTGATTTCTCTCTTGAATGCATAAATAATATGATGATAGGAATTCAAGAAAATCCTCAATCTTAAGATCTAGTATCTACTCTCCATCGAATGGTGTTGGTGGCTCTTTGGTCTCTTATGCAGATTTACAAGAATGACTAACAAAAACTTCTAGGTCTTCTTCATGGTGTTTCTCATGAATACTTTTATCTTCCATTACTCCCCAAGATGAAGATATTTTTCAAAATTATGTCAATGTTTGTTCATCCTTATATCCAAATATGTTTCCAATCGACGTCAAGATTTAAGAGATTTCTTGGAGTAGCATTTCTTCCTTTGCTCAAAAAACTCTTTGGCATCCTTCTTTTTCTATTTGGTAGCTCATGTCTTGCAGCATGGATTAGTGTATGGGTTTTCTTACAATTCCAAAAAATAATTAAAACTTCTTCTCTACCTTAAATACTAAAGTAATGAATGAAATCTGCAAAAATAAACACACCACACCAAGAAAATTTCAGAGAAAAGCTCATGATCATGTATTCAGATGCCTTCATGCTACTAAGCTCCTATTGTCACCAAGTTATATGTTGAAATGACTTATTATTTTCCTTTCCATGAATCAATCCAAAAGAAAACACATTGTACAATCATTCTTTAGATTTAGTGAGATATAGCATACTCACTAGAGTGAATGCGTAGGTTCTTACCTCTCGTCTTACCCTCACTATCTCATTGCATATAGAATGTTAGCACAACAAAAAGAGAAAATGAAAGGACTAAACAAAAAATTACCAATACTTAATCCATTAGCATCTCCCCGACAATGGTGACAAAAAAGTCAGTCAATTTAATTTCTTAAATTGATGACCAATAAATTATCAATCTGGGAGATCATAAACTTGTGAGATGCTATCAAAATACACATAGGATAATGAAGCTAGCTAATTCTACTAAAATCAAAATGGAAATTAACTTAATGGAACATTTACAGGAATCAATATTGAGGTTATGCTCATTGAAATATTTTAACCTTATTTAGATATATTCATATAGAAGTATGTAGCTAACTCAATATTCTAAATGATTCTCATAGCTCCAACAAGAATCAAACTAAATAAATCTGCAGTCAAAACCAAATATCTTAAAATTGTTTTCAAGTCCTGCAACTCTTGTTTTTTCAAAATTATTTTGGTCACAATTAGTCAATATTTACGGTATCACACCACACTCGGCGATACAAAATAGACATGAATTAAATATCATAGAGGATTGAACAATAAAGCATGAACAAATGTGTGAGGCGATGCAAGAAAACACTAATCTATCCCTATTGCATTCAGAAGAACTTTGTTTGACAAATCATTCCAAGAAATTGAATTCAAGTGGATGAGTATGATGTTGGGTATGTGTTATATTCTTTTCCCGAGTTACAGTGTCGCATTTTTTCCTTAGGAAAAGTGTCGCATTATTGTCTCATTTTTCGTGTTGCCTCAATTTTTGTGTCCATTGTGGGGCAGTTTTTGGGCACATGGTTTTTTCTGATGATTTTCTATTTACGACTAAGGAATTAGGGTTGTTGACTAATCTAGGTCATTGGGTTACAGTTTTGGATGCCACTAGCTCCTATATGTATATTGTATTGTAAACAATGTATCACTATGAATGAATATAAAATATGTTGGTTTTCCCAGTTTGAGTTTCCAGGGAAAAAATCTCTATGTAATGTTTTTATTTTCCATTGTATATTTTTTGTTCTTTTACTGAAATTGTACAAGGTTAAAATCTACATTTGGTATGAAAGATTTGTTGACTTCAAGGGGATGCCTTTGTGGTCAAGGTTTTGGTTGGGGACTTTGATAATCCTTGTTACAGTGGCAGATATGTGGTATTGATTTTTCCAATGAAAATAAATGGCAAACAATTCAAAAATGGAGATCAAGAAGTTTAATGGGAGAAGTTTTGAGTTGTGGAATCTCAAGATGGAAGATCTGTTGGTGGATAGAGATCAGTGGATCACGGTATAACCGGGTAATGAACCTACATGAACTTCAAAAAATGCCTGGAAAAAGTTGGATCAAAAGGAGAAGAGCACAATCCGACTGTGTCTCTCAGATTCAGTATTACTGAATGTTTCACAGGAAGCTACAACCAAGGATTTATTGGATACGTTGGGGAAGTTGTATCAGTTTAAGTCCCTAGTGAATAAAACATTCCTGAGAAAGAATTTATATAACTCGAGGATGAGAGCTAGAGACTCAGTGGTAGAGCATTTGAACGCCTTCAATACCGTGGTAAGTCAGTTAGTATCTATTGAGATTAAAATTTCAGATGATGATAAGTGTATCAGTTCACTGTGTTCTTTACCAAACTTGTGGGATAGTCTGGTTGTTGACATAGGTAGTAATACAATTTCCTTGAATTTTGATGAAGTGGTCTCATCCTTGTTGTCAGAGGAGATGAGATGGAATAATATGGAAGGACATAGCACAGATGCATTATTTGCAAGAGGATGCTCCTAAGAAAGAAACAGATTTATGTTCTCGAGTGGGAGATCAAAGTCTAAGGGTAGATCTAAATCTCCCAAAAAGTTTGTAAGGGTATGTTGGATATGTGGAAAAGAAGGGCACTACAAGAAGAAGTGTATATCCAAAGTTGAAAAAAGAAGGGATCTGAAGAATCTCATTCTACAAAATAAAAGACCTCCAAGGAAGAAGGAGAGGATGTGTACTTGGCTTCTTCAAGCACACATGAATATCATGAGGCATGGTTGGTTGACTCAGGTGCATCCTTTCATATGTCTCTCAACGAGGAGTGGTTATGTGAATATGAAAGGTATGATGGAGGTAATGTTTTCTTAGGTGATGAATCGACAACCAGAATCATAGATCGAGGAAAATTCAAGTTGAGGCTCATAGTTTTAAGAATTAAAACATTACCTTGTGTTCTACACATCCAAGGATTGGCCAAAAATTTGATTTCTATAAGAAAAATGGATCAAGCGGGAGTAAAAATAATATTTGAAAAGGAAACATGCAAGATGGTTCGAGGAGCAGTGGTGTTGTTGAAGGGAGTTCAGTTTGGAACTTTGTATAAGCTGCAAGGAAGCACTATTAGTGATGGATGTAATAGTTCCATTGTTCCTAATATTTCATTTGAAGAAGAAATAACTCCTACAGTCTATGGAGAAAATAATCTGATGTGGCATCAAAGACCGAGGCATATTGGAGAGAAGGGTTTTTGACTATTATACGATAAAGGTATGGTTGAAGTTATGTCTAATTGATATTTGGATTTTGATTGATGTGAACATTTTGTATATGGGAAGTAGAATCGGGTAAGATTCCCCTTTGGTGCAATGAGGGAAAAATGAATTTTACAACTAGTTCACAGTGATGTTTTTTGATCTGTTTCTGTCCCATCATTGGGAAAATATATGTACGATGTCTCATTTATAGATGACTTCTCTAGGAATAGTTGGATATATTTCCTTAGGAATAAATATGAAGTCTTTGACAGGTTTAAAGAGTTTACGGATCTTGTTGAGAATCAAACAGAGAAAATAATTAAGGTATTGATGACAGATAATGGAAGAGAGTTATGTGGGAATGAATTTGAAGAATTCTGTAAGAAGTGTGGTATAGAAAGGAATAATACTACTTTATATACACCTCAATAGAATGGACTTGCAAAAAGGATGAACATGACATTGATGGAAAAATAAAGGTGCATGTTCCATGGTGCTAAGTTAAGGAAATAATTATGGGCAGAGGCAATGGGTACTACATGTTACCTGGTCAACAGATCACCCTCATTAACGTTGGATAAAAAGACTCCACAACATGTATGGACTTGTAAGAAACCTTCTCTCACACATCTCAAGGTATTTGGATGTGATGCATATGTTCATGTTCCAAAGAAAAACATGAGTAAACTAGATAAGAAGGCTAAAAAGTGTATCTTTATTGGATATAAAGATGGCCTCAAATGTTATAATCTTTTCAACCGAGAAACTAATAAGCTATTTTATAGCCGAGATGTGGTATTTAGAGAAATGAAGGATGTTTTTAAACAAGACTTCCTACCAAGTAAGGAAGAACCAGAGAAAATAGAGTTTGACTTAAAGGATTATGAATCAGACTCTATAGAAGAACATGAATCAGAAGAAGAAGATCGCCATACTCCAATATTGAAGAGATCAGTTCGAGAAAGAAGGCTACCGAAAATTTATACTCCATTTGATTTTCATTCAAATTTTTCTTTGTCTATTACTGATGATGATCCTAGAACCGCGAGAGAGGCAGTGGATTCTTAGGGTAGAATTCTTTGGAAAAAGGCCATGCGTGAAGAAATGGAATCCTTCGATAAGAATGAGGATTGGGATCTAATGGAGTTGCCAACTGGAATAAATCCCATTGGAAACAAATGGGTGTTTAAAAAGAAGTTGAATGCAAAAGGAAAAGTGGAAAAATACAAAGCTCGATTAGTAGCAAAGGGTTATTCCCAGGTTGAGGGAATTGATTTTGGTAATATTTTTTATCTTGTTTCCAAGTTAACCTCTCTAAGATTTATGTTATTTGTTGTTTCTGCATTTTATTTTGAGGTAGAATAGATGGATGTGAAGACAACATTCCTACACGAGGATATGGAAGAAGATATCTATATGAAGCAACCAGAAGGATTTGTTGTGAAGGGAAAGAAGTAGTTGATGAAAAAGTCCCTATATGGTTTAAAACAATCACCAAGGATGTGGTATCAAAAATTTGATACTTGTATGTTGGGACTTGGTTTCACAAGAAGCAAAGAGGATCATTGTGTATATTTTAAATTAATTGGTGATCATTTGATTTATTTGTTCTTGTATGTGGATGACATGTTGTTGATAGGAAACAACAAGGAGATGATCTAGGATGTGAAAACTCAGTTGTCCTCTAAATTTGACATGAAGGATATTTATTCTTCAAATTTCAATTTAGGAATGGAAACTAAAAGAGATCGCAAAAAGAGGATACTTTGGTTAAATCAGAGAAAATATGTCGAGACAATATTGTATAGGTTTAATATGCAAGAATGTAAGCCGATCAAGGTTCATATTGTTGTTGGTGTAAATTTATATGCGGATGAGTGTCCCAAGACACATGAAGAGGAGGAGGACATGTTTCGTGTTCCAAATGCGAGCATAGTTGGAATTTTGGTGTACGCAATGGTATATACTAGACCAAAAATTTCACATGCAGTGGGAGTTCTGAGTAGGCATATGTAAAAACCAAGGAAGGATCATTGGAAAATAGTAAAAAGTGTTTTCAGGTATTTACGTGGCACTACTAGCTATGAATTGTTCTACCAAGGAAGACCGGGATTGGAGAAAGTGGTGGATATACATGGTTTCCTGGATGCAAACTGGGATGGAGATCTGGATCGTAGGAGATCTATAAGTGGGTATGTGTTTAACCTATTCGGAGGAGAAATACGTTGGATGAGAAAAAGACAGGTTGTAGTGTCACTTTCAACTACAGAATTTCAATACATGACAACCACTCATGCAAGTAAGGAAGAAGTATGGTTACAAATATTGTTTTTAGGTATTGGGTTGGTGCAACAAACTATAAGGATAGATTGTGATAGTCAGAGTGCAAATTTCCAGGCAAAGAACCTAGTTTATCATTCAAAGACAAAGCATAATTATATTCAATATCACATTGTGAGAGACATGGTTGAAGAAAAGAAAGTGTTGCTGATGAAGGTGAACACTTTTAAGAATGTTACAGATTCATTAACAAAATATGTGAGCACTAGTAATTTCTCTTGGTGTAGAGGATCAATGGGCATTTCTTCTCGGTATTGTTGACTATGTAACCCTGTAACCCCCTATATGCAAAGAAAACAACAAGTTGGAGAACGTTGGGTATGTGTTATATTCTTTACCCGACTAGCAGTGTTTGTGTTGCGTCAGGGGGTTTGATGGGGTGTCACTAGACCTCCCCTTGCGGGGTGCAGGGGGGTGAAATCCCCCCATGCAAGGGTTCGGGGGCAGCGCCCCCAAGAATGTTTTTTTTTCTTGGGAAACATGTTGCATTTTTGCTTCATTTTCCATGTTGCCTCGATTTTTTTGTCCATTGTTGGGAAGATTTTCGACACATCGTTTTTTCTGATGGTTTTCTATTTCTGGTTGAGGAATTATATTTTTTGACTAATCTAGTTGATTGGGTTAGAGTTTTGGATGTCATTGGATCTTATATGTATATTGTATTGTAAATAATGTATCACTATGAATGAATATAGAATATGTTGTTTTTCCCAGTATGGGTTTCTAGGGGAAACATCTTTGTGCAATGTTTGTATTTGCCATTGTATCTTTTATGTTCTTTTATTGAAAAACTTGTTTGTAGTAAATATTGTACAAGGTTAAAATATGCATATGATATGTTTTTTATGTTGGATTACTGAGAGGGGGGGTGAATAAGTAATCGCGCAATTATAGTCCTTTTTAACCAAATAATCCAAGTGTTATGTCAATGTAGAATTATTATCCAATAATGAGCAATAAGAAATCAACAATCAACACACATACACAGTACACTAGTGTTTTATGTGGAAACCCAAAGTGGGATAAAACCATGGAATTATTTTTCTTATATGTCTTGAAGAATTACATTCATTGGAAGCACCAACTTCCTTTGTTTTCCAGCTGCAACTGGAAGGAGGCTCCAACCCCTTAGTTTCTTCAACTACAACCTGAGGGAAGCTCCAACTCCCCAATTCTTTGGTTACAACCAAAAGGAGGATGCAACCCCCTATGTTCTCCATCTACAATTGGAAGGTGGCTACAACCACCTGCCCTTGCCTCGTCCAACTTCCCTGAAGTATAAGTAGAATGATGGAACAATTGACAACCTGTCACTGTGAGATACACTATTGTACAACTGTATCAACCTGTACCATTGACCTGTAACCAACCTCTACAACTTCCCTATAATCAATCTATACCTGAAATTAACATGTAACTACAAAAATACAATTGGTACGCGACCTGTAGTGTTGTATCCCACGTATGTATGCTCCCTATATTTTATGCAGTGTGCGTATTCCTTCTGAAAACTAGGGTTTACTTTTTATTGAAAACTTTTGACCCTCTGTTACATCTTTTACATAGATTTATAACCTGTCACTGTATCCAGACTGTAACTATACCATGTGCATGCATCCTCATACATAACCTTTACTCAAGGAAAATATGCCTCTCTCTAGTCATGTGCCACATAGGTTTGTGTAATCATGAACAAGTATAACATCCCTCACATGATCTTAGTCATCAAACCCTTTCTGATATTCATCCTCTCAATACATCAACTACTAAACAAATGCAAGCTCTCAACCATGTACCATAAAAAACCTTAGCCATATGCCAAGAAATACAAGATGTGCCACACAAGAAGTATCAATGATGAACATACCAACACTGTGTTTCTGTAGATCTGACTTATACAAAAATCCCATGTAGCCACTAGTCTCTCTAGGGAGAATCCTGAAATCTCCATTTCCATTCCTCATGCATACATCAAAATCCATCTATTCATAGAAATAAGACATACCTTTTGAACCAATGGATGGATATGATGTATCTGAGCACTTTATACCTTCCTAGGAGCTTGATCTCAGAATATAGAACCTCTACATCTTCATATTCTCAAGTTTCCATGACTTTATCAACATGTACTCACCTTATACACAGACAGCCCGCGTACGTACACACCCTATACACATACAGTCTGCATACATGTACTCACCCTATACACATCCAGCCTGCGTATGTACGCACCCTATTCACAGACAAGCCGCGTACATGTACTCACCTTATACACAGACAGCCTGCGTACACCTCATAAAATAGGGTTTTTTGTATTCGTTGTAATTATGAGAGTTTCACCATCAACCCTTCGTGCTACCTCATACGTTCGCCACTTTAGATTTATCCACAAGTATTTACAATAAGCTTTACACAAAAAAAAATATATACAATATGTACAAGTGTGTGCTTAATGAGTGAGATTTGCCTCTTATTTATATATTCATGTAGCCTTACAGTTTCGTTATTTTAGGGATTCTCCATTTAAAATAATTTCTTTTGCAAGATACTTTGACTCTTGGGGGATTCTATAAGACTCATGAGGGTTCTCCAATTTCATATGGTCATAACTCTCCACCTGTGAGGATTTATGTGACATTCCACATACCACCAGAAATGGTATGACAAGCACTATGCATATAGGATAGTTTCACTGAAAAATTCACTTTCCTTGATCTCATTATTCCAAAACTAAGTGTGGGTTCTCTAAGCATACTTATAGGATTACTCAATTCGTAAAGCGTCTTCCCATGAGGGCTTTCACCATAAGGGAACCACTTTGGAGTTCCCCCATCTGTACTTCTTATCAACCATGATAAGACAATAATGAGTCATATTTACATCAAACAAACTTGTGTCCATTACCCAAACCTTTATGCTACCGGGCTTTCTTCAAGGGTTGACATCAATGAAAACCAACCTTAATCAACAATATCCCCCTTTGGGATTGATGGAAACACTCTGATGCAATATTGAAATCATATCACTCATGCTCCCCCTGGAACTATGCCTTTGTCCTCTGCATCTGATAAATCTTCTCCTTGTGGAACCACGTCTCTCTCCTCTGCATCTAATAAATCTCTCCCTCTTTGTCATCAATGGAAAAGGTTTCTTTCCATCCGGGGTTACTCCCCTTCACTGAACTATCCTCTTATGGTGCTTCTTCATGTATATCTAAGACATATAAGATAAGCATTAAAAAAGCAATCATTTTGGAGTAGAAATAACTCCAAGTCTCTGACGAATATATTCAAATCCTTCCCATAGAAGTGGTTTTGTAAAGATGTTTTCCACTTGTTCTTTTGTTCCCACATACTCAACTTTGATGTTCTTTTCTGTAACCTACTCCCGTAAAAAGTGATACTTGATTGGAATGTTCTTCATCTTGCAGTGCATCATCGGGTTCTTTGAGATATTGATGGAGCTTGTATTATCACAATATATTGGAATGGGCTCATCATACTCAACCGGTATATCTGTTAGAGTTTGTTTGATCCAAAGAACCTATGTACAACATGATTTTGCTGCAATATACTCTTCCTCGACTGTAGATAAATATATTGATGATTTCTTATTTTTTAGCCACTATACTAAACACTCACCTAAGAAGAACGATTCACCACTAGTTCTTCATCGGTCATCAATACAACCTACCCAATCTGCATCTATGTAGGAAATAAGTGATAGATCCTTTCCTTTTGGATACCATAATCAAAACTCTTATGTTCCTATGAGATATCTAAAAATCCTCTTCACTTCTAATACATGTGATTCCTTTGGTGGTGCATGAAATCGTGCCACCTTTCCAACTACCTACATTACATCTGGTCTGGATGTTGTCACATATAGTAGGTTGACAATCATTGACATGTATTTCCTTTGATCTGTAGACTTTGAATCATCATCTTTGCTCAACTTGCAACTGGTTTTCATGGGAGTGATAATTGGTTTGCAATTTTCCATTCTAAACCTCTTTAGCATTTATCTGATACACTTGGTTTGAGAAATAAAATTTCCTTGAGTACTTTGACATATCTGAAGTCCTAGAAAGAATGATAGTTCTCCCAGTAACAACATTTCAAATTCATTCTGCATATACTTTGTAAATTTTTGGCTTAACCTATCATCATCACTACCAAAAATTATATCATCAACATAAACTTCAACTAATAAAATATTACCTTGACTTACCTTAATGTAGAGGTTGTTGTCTCCACTTCATTTTCTGAACCCTGCCTGCTGCAGACACTTATCCAGTCTAGAGTACCATGCTCTAGGAGCCTGTTTTAGACCATACAAGCCCTTCTTTAATTTACATACATAATCTATGTTCTCTGACAACTGAAATCCTTCTGGTTGTTCAATGTAGACTTCTTCAATTTCCCCATTCAGAAAAGATGATTTTACGTCCATCTGATATACTTTAACATTTTTTGAGCATGCATAAGCTAAAAGCAAATAGATTTCTTACATCCTGCCAACTGGGGCAAATGTGTCTTCAAAGTCGATTCCGCCAATCTGTGCGTATCCTTTACATACCAATCTAGCTTTGTTATTTGTAACTTGTCCATCTTCATTTAATTTATTACTGAAGACCCATTTTGTGTTGATCACATTCTTATTATTTGGTCTTGGAAGCAATTCCCAAGTGTGATTTTTCTCTATTTGATCCAATTCTTCATCCATGGCCTTATTTCAAAATTCATCCTTGTTGGCTTCTTCAAAAAAGTTTGGTTCAATTGTAGATAAGAGTGCTAGGTGTATTTGTTCTAGTGAACATATTATTCTTCTAGTCTCAACTATTGCATCTTTATTTTCGATAATCTAATCTAAAGGATGATTCGTTTGTACTCGTTTATTGGTTGTCTTTGGAGACACTTGTTGAACTTACTCTTATGCTTCTGTTAGATTCTCTTCATCTTTCTCTTCTACTTCTTTTTCATCTTCTGCTTCTTCTTCTAAGTGATGTTTCATTGATTCATTTTCTTCTTCCTTTGATTCTAGTCTTCCTATTTCATCAATTGTCACATTGATGCTTTCCACAACTATGTTCAATCTTAGATTGTAATGCTTGTATGCTTTCTTTGTACTAGAGTAACCAACAAGTAATCCTTTTTCCACACGAGAGTCAAACTTTTCCATTCTTCCATCTTTTCTTTTGATATAACATTTGCTTCCAAAAACTATGAAGTGCTTCACATTTGTTGCTCTTCCTTTCCATAGCTCGTAAGGAATTTTTTCGATGTTGTTTCTGAGCATTACTCTGTTTTGAATGTGAACTGTTGTATGCACTTCCTTTGTCCAAAAAATATTTGTCAATTTTGAATCCATTAGCATTGTTTGAGCCATTTCCTGTACTGTCCCGTTCTTTCTTTCAACAACTCCATTTTGTTGAGGTGTCCTAGCAACAAAGAATTGTCTTTTTATTCCATGATTGTTGCAGTAGTCCATAAATTACTTTGAGGTGAACTCTCCTCCATTATCACATCTCAAGCATTTGATTTTTGAATACATTTCATTTTCAACCATTTCCTTGTAGATCTTGAATTTTTCAAAAGCTTTTGACTTATTCTTGAGAAAGCGAACTCCAGTCATTCTTGTAAAATCATCAACTAATAACATAACGTATTTCTCACATTTTAAGCCCTTTTTTGTAGTTGTTCTAACTAGATCAATATGCACAATATCCAGTGGTCTTGTCATTGTATGTTCCTTTGATTTGAACCTGGTCTTTGTTTGTTTTCCTTGTTGACAATGTTTGCATAAATTATTTGTTGGTTTCATGATATGGGGCATTTCTCTAACTGCTTCTCTTTTGTTGACTTTGATAAGGTTATCAAAATGTATGTGACCCATTCTTCTGTGCCATAGCCAACATTCATTTTCCTTTCCTAGACAACACTTTTCATTTCCAATTTCACTTAACACATATATGTTGCTTGAAGTTCTTGCAATTGTAGCAATCAATTTCCCTGAAACTTCTTTTCTTATCTCACACTTTTGTGAATCGAAACAAACTTTATGACTTTGGTCACACATTTGACTCACACTTACAAGATTATGTTTCATATCTTCTACTAGTAGAACATTTTCTACCTTTTCATTCTTGTTCCCAATTCAGACTGTGCCTTTTCCAATGATTTTGGCTGAATCGTCATTTTCGAAGGAGACTGATCCATATCTTTCCTTTTGTAATGAATGAAACTTGTCTCTATCACCTGTCATGTGTTTTGAACACCCATTGTCAACATACCAACCATGTTTAGTCTGCTTAGATTGTAGAGTAATTGTGCATTATTCATTGCTATACTGATCTTTCTTTCTTATCCATGTATTTTTCTTAGGTTCTTGTGTGTGACTATTGTTATTATGTTGAGGTTCTTTAGGAGGGGCTGTCATTCTGCACTCTTTTTCCATGTGTCCAAATTTGTTACATTTGTAACATTCCATTTCAGTGCTCAAAGATTCAAACCTATTGTAACTTCTTCTCCGTGTTTCACTAGGCCTTCTTGAATAACCCCTTTATGTATGCCTTTCAAAGTTGTTATTGTTCTTGTTGTTAGCTTTGCAATTTACATCTTTATGTCCAAACTTATTACATGCATAACATAAACCGAAAAATATAGTTTGATACCTGGGATTTGAGGATCTTCTGAAATGAGGAAATCTTATGAATTCTTCTTCATCTTGAGGCCTATATTTTGTTTGTTGATTTTGAAATATGAATCTTCTCGGTGAAGGAGTGCCCCTGTAATATTCCTTGTATATCCTTCTATCCCCTTTGATTGTTTATGCATACCTTTTTGGATATGTTTATTGCTCTGTTGTTTTGGAGCTTGATCCCTTTTCTATATGATTGTATCCAAGTCTGGGCTTGTCAAAATGATATTTTTGACTATTAATAATGTCATCCAAAACTTTTGAGCTATTATGCATATTTTTCTTTTGAATATCCTCTATCAATGTGACAATTTATGCTTCCAAGTTTCCAATGATCCTGTCCTTTTCTTCTAGTTGTTCTTTGAGTGCTTCTTCAATTATTTTATCTTCTTCTATTTTAACCTTCAATTGATCATTTGTTCTAGTTCTTGAGTGTCTTCTTTCTTGTCTAGCTTTGCTTATAGTTTCTTGTTTTTCTTCTTTTCTCTTCTGATAACTTCTATGACACACATTAATTCTTATCGAAAGTCAACTTCCGTCTCTTCAATTTCTTCTTCGACTTCTTCATATTCTTCTTTGGATTCTTCATATTCTTCTTCAGAGTCCTCTTTATCAGAGTCTTCTACTGCCATGAATAAAACTCTTCCCGTCTCATTGTCATTGACTTCATCTTCATCTGATGATGAGATGTCTTCTTTGGTGCATAAGTGTTTCTTGAAAACTTTGTTTTTAGTTCTTTTGTCTTTATATGTTTTTTCGCCTTTTGAGTAACCTTCATCGTTTCTATTTTTCTTATGAGGACATTTGTTACAAAAATGACCAATATCATCACAATTGAAACAAATTAAAGGAAACTTCCCTCTATACCTACCATTGGTTCCCTTGTTTAGTCTTTTGATGAAGTTGGCCACTTCTTCATCATCTTCTGAGACATCATTGTTGTTGCTATATTCTTCTTGTTTCTTTTTATTTTTCTTTGATCTTTTCGATGCTTTGAAGTCTGCTTATTTTACATCTGGATTTTTCTGTTCAGTTCTCATTTCGTATGTTGTGAATATTCCATGCAGTTCATCCATGCATATTAATTTTAGATCTGATCTTTCTTCTAGTGATGATATCTTAGGGTTAAATCTCATAAGAAGAGATCTTAGTACCTTTTGAACAATTACAGATTCTTCAATTTCTTCTCCCAATCCTATGATTGCATTCATTGTTTCATTGACTCGTAAGAAGTAGGCTGCAATATTCTCATCTTCCTTCTTTTTTAGTTATTCGAACTGACCTCTGTAAGTTTGAAGCTTTGCTTTTTTGACTTTTTCATATCCTTCATAAATATTTCGAATCTTGTCCCAAATATCTTTAGCGGATTTACAATGTGAAACTTTGGTGAATATTGTTTCACTGAGACCATTCAAAAGTGCATTTGTGGATTTGGAATTATTCTGACCAATTTTCACTGCTTTGTTATTTGTTGGTGGAACTATTGGTACTGTGTATCCATCTACAATTGATTGCCAAATTTCAAATCCCTGTTCCTGTATATATGTCTTCATCCTTATGCTCCAAAAAACATACTTTTGTCCATCAAACTCTGGCATTCCATTTTTATACAAGTTGTTTCTCTCCATGATCTACCTTTCAGTGGTTAAACTGATTTCTCAAGGAACCTGCTCTTATACCAATTGTTGGATTACTGAGAGGGGGGGTGAATTAGTAATAGTGAAATTATATTCCTTTTTAACCAAATAATCCAAGTATTATGTCAATGTAGAATTATTATCCAATAATGAGCAATAAGTAATGAACAATCACACAGAGCAATAAGTAATGAACAATCACACACATACACAATACACCAATGTTTTACGTGGAAACCCAAAGAGGGAGAAAACCACATAATGATTTTTCTTATATGTCTTGAAGAATTAAATTCATTGATAACACCAACTTCCTTTGTTTTCCAGCTACAACTGGAAGGAGGCTCCAACCCCCTAGTTTCTCAGGTTACAAACTAAGAAAAGATCCAACTACCTAATTCTCTTCCTACAAGCAGAAGGAGGTTGCAACCCCCTATGTTCTCTAGCTACAATCCGAATGTGGATACAACCACCTGTCCTTGCCCTGTCCAACCGACCTGAAGTATAAGTAGAATTATGGAACCACTGACAACCTGTCACTGTCAAATATACTATTGTAAAATTGTATTAACCTGTACAACTGACCTGTATCCAATTTGTATAACTGCCTGTAATCAATCTGTACCTAAAGTGAACATGTATCTACAAAAATACAATAGGTACACGACCTGTAGCGCTGCATCCCATGTATGTATGCTCCCTATCTGTTATGCAGCCTGTGTATGCCTTCTGAAAAATAGGGTTTCTTTTGTCTTGAAAACTTCTAACCCTCTATTACTTCTTTCACATAGATCTGTAACATGTCACTATATCCAGAATGTAACTGTACCCTGTGCATGCATCCTCATACATAAACTTTACTCAAGGAAAATATATCTCTCTCTATTCATGTGCCACATAGGTGTGTGTAATCATGAACAAGTATAATATCCCTCACATGATCTTAGTCATCAAACCCTTTCTGATATTCATCCTCTCAATACATCAACTACTACACAACTACAAGATATCAACCATGTACCATAAAAACCCTTAGCCATATGCAAAGAAATACAAGATGTGCCTCACAAGAAGTATCAATGATGAACATACCATCACTGTATTTCTGTAGATCTGACTTATACAGAAAATCCCATGTAGCCACTAGTCTCTCTAGGGAGAATCCTCTAATTTCCATTTCGATTCCTCATGCATACATCAAAATCCAACTATGCATAAAAATAAGACATACATTTTGAACCAATGGATGGATATTATTTATCTGAGCACTTTAGACCTTCTTGGGAGCTTGATCTCGGAATCTAGAACCTTTGCATATTCATCTTCTCAATTTTCCATGGCTTTATCAACATGTACTCACCATGTACACAACCAACCCGCGTGCGTACACACCCTATACACAACTAGCCCGCGTACGTACACACCCTATATGCAGATAGCCTGTGTACATGTACTCACCCTATACACAGTCGATCCATGTATGTACGCACTCTATTCATAGACAACTCGCGCACATGTACTCATCCTATACACAAACAACCCGCGTACACCTCAAAAAATAGGGTTTTTTGTATTTGCTGTAATTTCGAGAATTTTGCCGTCAACCCTTCATGCTACCTTAGATGTTCGCCACTTCAGATGTATCCACAAGTATTTACAATAAGATTTACAAAATAATATAGATATATAATATGTACAAGTGTGTCCTTAATGAGTGAGCTTTGTGTCTTATTTATATCTTCATGTAGCCTTACACTTTCCTTATTTTAGGGCTTCTCCATTTAAAATAATTTATTTTGCAAGACACTTTGACTCTTGGGGGCTTCTATATGACTCATGAGGGTTCTCCAATTTCATATGGTCATAACTCTCTAACCGGGAGGAGTTATGTGATGTTGCACATACCACCAGAAATGGTATGACAAGAACTATGCATCTAGGATAGTTTTGCTGACAAATTCACTATCCTTCGTCTCATTATTCCACAATTAAGAATGGGTTCTCTAACCATACTTCTAGGATAACTCAATCCGTAAAGTGTCTTCCTATGAGGGATTTCACCAGAAGGGTACCACTTTGGATTTCATCCATCTGTACTTCTTATCAACCATGACACGATAATAATGAGTCATCTTTTCATCAAACAAACTTGGGTCCATTACCCAAACCTTTGTGCTACCGTGCTTTCTTCAAAGGTTGACATCAATGAAAACCAACCTTAATCAACGAATTGCAGTCCTTTTGTTTGGATGTAGAATGATCCAATTAACTTACATGATAACTCAACTAATTCATGTCGCTTTATCAAACTGTAATATTGAAGAAATAGAAATTGCAATATCAAACTGGACCAATTAAATCTTGTAGTTGTAAGTTATAGTCTCATGACCTTATTGTTTCTTATGAATTTTGGGCTAACAACATCAAGATCGTTGGTAATAAATCAAAAATGCATTCTATCGAATTTTTTTTGCAAACTTGTTCTTCATAATGGAAATAAAAAGAATAATTGAATGAGAGTAAAGGCAAAAATTAAATAGTGATTTCAAGAAAGCAATCAAATAAGTGAAATGGAATAACAACACACTTAAATACAAAAAAAAATGTAAGAAATGAAAATAATAATTAAACCTACATAAATAAAAATAAATATGCAGTGTATACTAGAGAGAGGGGGGGGTTGCCTCTTCTAGCACACCTTGCAAGAAAACTATAGTCCATTGATGGAAATCTACAAAAAAAGCTTCCTTTATTTCAACATCCAAATATGAGATTATAGAGGAATATTACAATGCTTGTGCAACAATGGTTCCAACCAAAATAATGATCAACCAACCAACCAACAACATATTTACAAGGCCATTATCTCTCCTATTTATGATTATCGCCTTTAGATTAAAAAATGAAAAGTGTTAGAACCATATATTTGTCCCCTAAAAAGTGTTTTTAACAACCATCACGTCGTTGGAGTTTCACTTAGTTAATACATAAGGGGTTGCGCCTCTATGGCTTGGCATCAAAATAAGGGTTTGGTTTGGCTACATAATCATAATGGGTGATGTGGAGCCTCCACCTGAAGCGAATGATGATAAAATCAGGTTGTTACTTGATCATGTGGAATATGTTGACCATGGATTTGACATAATCTCCATGCCTTAGCTAATGGATGATGGATTTGTTTGAATATTGTAGAAGCATAAAAACATCATTCTTAACAAAACCCACATGCTCCAATTCAACCACAAGTGATGGAATGAATCAAAGTATGGAGGTGGAATTAGTGATATAGAATTTCTAGAAATGACATACAAAATTGTTTTGAAGACATGCCATACATACATTGTTTTACATTTTTCGATAAATTTTCACATGTGTTGCCTAAATGGCTATATTATGCATAAAACCCATGTTGTCTAATATCTTAATGCGTACTCATTTTCCTGCAAATAACGTGTCAAAACTGTCTCTAGATGTTTTCTACTGCAGGAAATGAACTGCAAAAAACATCATTAGCAAACCAAGAATAATGATCTTTAAGTCATTAAAAATAAAGGAAATTTGCATTATAATTAACTAGTTAACACTTATGATCTTGTCACAATACATTCATGACGGAATATGGTAAGAATGGTAATAAATAGGTGAAAGGATGAGGCAAAATGATCGGAAGGAATGATTCTATGGTGGAAAATATGACAAATTGGTGACCCGACATTACTTGAGAGAGCTAACTTGTAATTCAAAGGTCCCATGTGCTTTAGAATGGTATAAGGGTCATAAAACTTGGGATTAATTTTATGAAAATTATCTTCTTTGAGTGATGTTTCCCTATAAGGTTTCAAATGAAGAAATGTGTGGTCTCCTTTAGGAAATTGGCATTCTGAATGGCCTTCATCATCTTGTTGCTTCATGCAATTATGAGCCATGACCAAATTATCCTTTAGTATAAAAATAATAGCAGTGCGGACTATAAGGGTGTTATCGACATCCTGGACCTTGGAGACCACCACAAATGGTGACATGTGAGTGGAAACATGGTAGGATGTTTTGTACCACCATTCAATGATTTGTAAGTATTGATCCCATTAGTTTTTTCTATTAGATGTGAAACACCTAAAATATGTTTCAAAGCAATTGCTGAAAAATTTAGTTTGACCATCGGTATGGTGATAATAGGTTGATATAAGATGCAATTGTGTTCCTTGGATATTGAAAAATTCCTCTCAAAAGTTGCTGGTGAAAATTGGATCACAATTGCAGAAGATAGAGAGTGGAATTCCATGAATTTTTAATATATTACCCATGAAAATTTTATCCACAGTTGATGTTGTGAACGAGTGTTGGAGAGCATAAAACTGAGAATATTTGGAAAGGAAATATACAAAAACCATGATGATGGATTTATTAACATATTTGGGTAGTCCCACAATGAAGTCGTAGAAAAATATGTACATATAGAACGTGGATTAGCGAGAGGTTGGAATGTTCCTGGAATTTTGACTGTTTCACCCTTATTGTGTTGAAAAGTATCACATTAAACCACAAAAGCGTGGATATCATGTCTCATTCCTTCCCATAAAAAAATAACATTTGATCGTTTCATATGTGTTGTGAAAATGCATATGCCCTATTTTTGGTGAAGCATGAAGTTCGAAGAGCACAATGAATTTAAGGTGACAATGTTTTATTAAATATAGAATACCTTTGTAGAAAATCTCTTCATTATTCCAAGAGTATCCTGAAAATGCATGAGGACCTTGTTGCAATTGTTGAATTAGGAGAGAGAATTTGGGATCTTGAACCATTCCTAGTGAACGACCTTTAACCAATCTGATACAATGAAGGAGAGTGAGAAGATGGACCCTTCTTCGTCATATTTCCTTGCAAGGCAATCAAAAACCACATTTTCTTTTCCTTTATCGTAAATGATCTCATAATCACAACCAAGCATTTTTGTCAACCAATTATGTTTCTCCAGAGATGATTTTTTTTGTTCCAAGAAATATTTGATGCTGCGATGTTTTGTTCTAATTTGGAAATGTTTCTCAAGAAAGTAAGGATTCCATAGATCCATTACATGTAGAATAGCCAACATTTACTTTTCATAGGTCTATTTACCCAAGTTTCTATTAGAGATATGTTTGTTGGTAAAAGTGAAAGGTCTTCCATCTCGCTTGAGAAATGACACAATGCCTTTCCCATATGCATCACGTTCTAGAAAAAATCTTGGTGAAGTTTAGCAATTCTAAAAAAGGAGTTTTGCACATAGCCTCTTTCAATGATTAGAAGGACTGATCATTTCTTCGAGTCCAACTTAAAGAATTATTTTTAAGGAGAGCAATGAGGGGAGCTACAATTTTTCGATAATTTTGAACAAACTTGCAATAATATCTCATTAAACCCTGTAAACATAACAAAATTTTAAGAGTGTTAGCGAGAGTCCAATCCTTCATAGTTTATATTTTCTTATGATCCACAAATACACCATCCTTTCCAACAATATGGGCCAGGTACTCTACTTCAGAATCTCCAAAAGCACATTTAGATTGTTTGAGAAAGAGTTTGTGCTAATATAGTAAGTGTAAGAATTGATCCACATGGGTGAGATGGGATTTCCAAGTTTTACTACAAATGAGGATATCATCATAGAAAACTAAGAAAAAATGATGAAGGAAAGGACAAAAGACATGATTCATGAGAGTTTGAAAAGTGGAAGGTGCATTACACAGGCCCAGGGGAATGACCAAGAACTCATAATGAAACTCACGACTTCGAAATACAGTCTTGGGAATAACATCCTCTTTCATACATATATAGTGGTAGCCAAGATATAGATCAATTTTGGTAAAGTACTAAGCACCACTCAATTCATCAAGAATGTCATCAATGAAACGAATCATGAATTTATATTTGATGGTAATTTTGTTGAGGGTGCAAAAATTGGAACACATGTGCCATGTGCCTTCTTTCTTGAGTACCATAACCATGAGAGAAGAATAAGGGTGTGTCCTAGTGTCTAGTACTGATGTTGAGAACCTTGCACCTATCATGCTCTCTCTAGACACTTATCAATCCTAAACAATTTTCTCAATTTCATTCTTTTGGGAAAATGGGTGATGATATGGGACAAAATTAGGAGGAATACTTCCAGGAACAAGAGGAATGGAATGATCATGGGTCCCAGGATAAGGGGGAAGTCCCTGGGGATTATAAAAAATATATTGATGTTTGGAGAGGCGATATTGGATTTCAGGATGAACATTAGGTGAGGGCATCTCAACATATTTAATGGAATGTAGTTGGGAAATTATGTTAGAATGACCATTTTTTAGTGGGTTTTCCATTTAGTGGGAACTGATGATCTATTGTGATCTTTCCATGATTCTTTGGAACTGATACTATTGTCCCTCCTATTGGAATTTCATGGTTAATTCCTTAAAATCCATGGTGGTGGGGGCAAGTGTGCATAAACATTCAACACCAAGAACCATATCACAACCTACCATGTCAATAGAAAACACATGAGACTTTATTTTTTACTGACCCATTTTGAGGCAGGGATGATTTTAGGGGATAAATTTATCTCATGGGGCAATTTTCTATGGTTTTTTCCAAAAGAAGATTCGCTATTATAAAAATGATTCTCCCAAATTCTATAGGAGAAAATTATTTTATCTTAAAATTTTATACAAACTATTTAGAATCCTTAGAAATTTGAATATTTTTACAAAAATATCGCCAAACATTTATACTTGGGATATGAAGGATTACTAAGATTCACCAAGGTTTCAACATTTTAAAATAAATTTCCATCCTTAAAATCGTCCATGTTTGGAGGTGCACATTTTCACAATGGCCCCCACATTTCATGGAACCACCATTAGAAATCACGATTTGAAAATTGTTGACTACATAGATATAACACATGGTGTCGTGAGCAATATTGAAATGAATAAAATTATGGGTGCTGCCATTTTTTACCAAGATAAAGAATTTATGATGGTTAATGTAACCAATTAACTTAAGGGTTTGGGGAGAAGAGAGACCAATGAGGGAATTTAGAAAGATAAAAGGATCAAATTCAGGTGGATCAAAGGATGTTGTATGATCATTTTCTTGGGGTAGGTATTTAGAATGGGGAACATGGACATCCTCTTAAGAAACATCCTAAAAAATGGCCATAAAAATATTTTGTTCCTTCCACTTATGACCAAGAAAATATTTTTCATCACAATTATAGGAAATACCCTTAAGTTGTCATTCAAAGATTTTTTCCTTGGTTAGTTTGTGGATGTTGAGATGAGTGAAAGGAGGGGTTTGATGTGTGTGTAACGACCCTAATTGAATAAATGATTAGAGATTACAAAGAAAAATTAATTAAAGAATAAATGGGATTAATTAAGTAATAATCAAACTGAAGATATACATTTAATGACTTGGGACATAAATGTAAAAGAAAAATAAATAAAGAAAAAAAAAAAGAGATAACAGGGATGGCGTATACTGCATAGGGTGGCGTATGCAGGGCGAGAAGCCCAGAAATCTCAAGAAGATAAAACATTTATGGAGGGGGACGAGGGTGGTGGGAGAGTTAATGCATGAGTCGGTCGAGAGGAATAAGGGAGGAAAGAGGGGGATGTGCGCACCATTCGGGGGGGGATGGATGCAGCGGACTGTATTGGGCTGTGAGCAGCGATTTTGTGGGCACTTTGGTATTGTGTGGATTGTGGCATCTTGATCAGTTGAGCCACTGCGTTGCTAGAGTTTTTGGGCACGGAGGGCCAGGATATCCGTAGATATCTTGGAGCTAGGTCGTTTTCCTAGTTGGCAGGGTGGATAGTAGTTTTGGGCAGTTTTTCTGTGTTTGCAGAAGGACTGGACTGTGTAGCGGGTAGCAGGAGAGCAACAGTAAGGCATCTGGCAACGGGATTTAGCATCAGAACCAGGTAACCTGTTAAATTATGCATTTATTTCATTCTGCTATGAAACCGTTAATCTGGATAAATCTAAATTACTGATGTCGTTGTAACTAAAATCAATAGTATGCTATGAAGTTAATGTTTTCAGTTGTTAAATAAATTGCTTATGGAAATAAATACTATTTAGGAATATTAGGTTGTTACATATGGTATCAGAGCATCTTGGTTCAAAATCTGGAACCTAAGGGCCAAAACCCGGAGTGTTAACTCCAGCCATGCTTAAACCATAAACAAAATACGTTTAGTTTGATCTATTATGACTACTACAGTAAAGGAAATACACTCAGGATAGTACCCCTACATTATCCAAGCAAATGGTTTCACGTATATCGTAAGCAACAGTTTTAGGTAGAACCCTGTAACTAGATCATATATGGTCACTACAGTTGTAGTCTGAACATTCGAAGGAAGGCCTTTAAAATAGTGGCAACAAACTGGATAAAGGGAGGGATCACCTTCCACAACATGACTATCCTTAAAACAGCCTGAACGAAGCTATTAAGCATGAAAAAAAAAATAGAGATGATGAATTAATTTTATTTTGAGCAGTACTTGTCGATGAAAATGGCGGGGGAAAGCTTCTATTGAAGGCTTGAAACTGGGATGATTTAATAAATGCACGAATTATTTCTATATAAAATACAAAAGGGCATTTGCAAGGCCTTGAAAGGGCCTATTTTATCTCAAACTTACCCCAAATGAGGAACTGTTAATGCGCAACAGAAAAAGAGATTTAGAAAACTTGTATTGGGCAGTAAGTGCATAAATTACCTGCCTGTATTAGCCTTGGTGAAATCTTAAATAACGTAAACTCTCTTGAACAGTAGACCAATGCAATTTTGACGGTGCCAAAGAGAGCAAATTTCACACCGCGTAGAGTTTTCATACAACTAATCATTATCCCCAAGGAAGAACGAATCTGAGTCGTCAGATCTCGGGCGGATACCCGAAATCCGTCAGATCTCGGGAAAGGTGCGAGGAAGTTAACCCTTCAATGCCAGCAAAGTCCAGGAGCCATAGGGGATTCGGACTTCGGCGTTTGTAGAGGTAAGAGTCCCATACTATTTGAAATCGTGAAACGCGATTTCCCAATTTAATCGGAGCCGTTAATCGCTACGGGGACACGTGGTACAGGACCCCAGAGAGTCGAGATTCGACATTCGGGATTTCCAGGTGCAAAGGAATAGCGACAGGTGAAATCGCGATTCCGCGATTTCCGATAGAGTGGAGAAGGGAGGTGACGTGGCGAGAGAAAAGTGCATGTGCCATCAGAGTATCGGGGTTCGGCGTTCGGGGTTTTCGACACCCAGGAAAACTTGTATCGTGGATTCACGATCCGCGAAATCCTGAAGGAGACGTGGCAGCATGGACCCCGGATGTTAGTGGAAGACAGGTTGTGCCATATCGGGGAATCGGTATATCGGTACTCGGAGGTTTGTGGGAGGAGTGAACCGTGACAACGGAAATCGCGAAATCCCGAAGTGTGATTCCCCGACGGGTGCAAGGATAGTGGGGCCCACGGAAGGGTCAACGGTGGACATGTGGCATCGGATATCGGTATATCACGAGTTACATGGACTAGGTGTCCATGCACTACGAAATCACGAACCCCGAAAGCCGACGTAATTAACTTAACCTTTAATCCTTGATTTAAAGAATTAATTAATGACTGTTCAAATTAAGAACTAAACTTATCACATATCGGGAAATCGGGGATTCCATGGACAAGCGGTTCATGACAGCTAGAATCACGAAATCCCGAACTCCGATTTCATTAATCTTTACATGCGCCAAAATTTAAAACTTTAACCCTTTGTTTGACCAAGGGTAAACGCTAAAAGACATCGTGAAATTTAAATTGAAGAAATTAATGCACGAGGAGGACTGAAATCCCGATGGGGAGCCATAAGGCAACGATCTCATGAGTGTAGGTCGCATGGACCTCGGTGTAGCCGGAAGAGCTATCACGCGGGGAAAAGACTCATCGGATATCGGGATATCGGGAATTTCGTAAACACGATATTCATACAACGCGATTTTGCGATACCCAAAACCCCGATAAGGGACAAGGCTATAGCCTTGTGGTGCAATGGTCATATGAACCAAGGGTTTAGCCCAAAGGGCTGACGCATAAGAAACATATCGGGAAATCGGTAATCGAGAGTTTGTGAGGATAGAGGTTCACGACCGGAGAAGTCGTGAAATCCCGAAACGTGACGGGTCCCACAAGCTTACCGTTAAGCGAGGACAGGTGTCGGAAGGTCCGACCTTGCCGGAAATGAATGACAGGTGGAATCAAAGATCAGGGATCAGGAATTTTAGGGACATGCGTCCGTTGACATCGCAAACGCCGAAACCCCGAATCTCGATGGGGCGATGCAAGGTCACGGGGACAGGTCATATGGACCAAGCTCGTAGCAAGGGGGCTAGCTCGAAGAGCTGGAGCTCATCGCGTATCGGGAATTGAAGAGGTGTCTGAAATCCCAAAACTCCGATGCGCGATAGGGCTGGGGTCACATGGAGCGACGGTCATGTGAGATAGGTGTCTAGCTCGGAGGGATAGCACATAAGGTACCGTATTGAGAACCGACATCGGGAGTTTGACGGAGCTGGGATTCTCGACATGGGGAATTACGAAACCTCGAAGCCCGATAAACAGGGTTCCTAAAGGAAATCTGGGCGCGGTCCCAGGGCAGAAGCCGTGAAGAATGGGGAATGACCAGTATGACGGATATTCGACAGTGAATTCCAGAGGAAATTCCAAAGAGCCGCTTAGGCTCAATTGATGAAATTGAACGATCCTGTATGCCTATAAATCCAGATACGTTTACACGCAAAACAACATACATGCACAGAAGAACAAATTGTAAAGATAAACGAAATAAATTAAGGGCAAAATACCAAATTTGTACAGAACGGGAATTACAAGCAAAACATTTTGTTCAAAAGAGGAATTTACCATTCATTACCACGGTGCAAGGACAGTTGTGCAAAATTTTAATTCGAATAACCCCACATTCTTCATAAAGGTACTGAAACCATGACTGAATCATACCCTTACCATAGTTGAGGGCAAGCTCCGCAACGCGTACAGACATGAGAATTTCAGGGAAACTGGACTCCAGGTCCTGGATCTTGTCAGTGGCCACCTCAAAATACTCTGTCTCTGCAAAACTAATTGGAGCATATACAACATTAACCAGCACTAGTGAAGTGCTCAAAATGATAGTGAGGATGCGAGACATGGAAAGGGAGATTCTGGAAACCTCTGAGCAGAGCAAAGGCAGAGCTATGATGGGCAAAGACTGCTGCAAGGCAAGTCCTAGCGGAGGAGAAAGTCGGACAGGGTAAGGACGCGTGGGGAGTTCGAAGGAGTTGACAGGTGTAGTATGGTGAGGTTAGATACAATGGAGTTTGAGGAAGCCAGACAAGCACGTGGTACCCATGCGTGCCCAAATTTTGTGTGCATGTTTAAACTAATTTGGTTATATACATTATAAATTATTAGAAAGAATAGAAAATAAATTAAATAATTTGGTATAATTAATTATATAT
>JZKD02S1913989.1:963144-985778 GCA_000966675.3 Picea glauca
TGATCAGTTGAGCCACTGCGTTGCTAGAGGTTTTGGGCATGGAGGGCCAGGATATCCGTAGATATCCTGGAGCTAGGTCGTTTTCCTAGTTGGCAGGGTGGATAGTAGTTTTGGGTAGTTTTTCTGTGTTTGCATCAGGACTAGACTGTGTAGCGGGCAGCAGGAGAGAAACAGCAAGGCATCTGGCAATGGGATTTATCATCAGAACCAGGTAACCTGTTAAATTATGCATTTGTTTCATTCTGCTATGAAACCGTTAATCTGGATAAATCTAAATTACTGATGTTGTTGTAACGAAACTCAATAGTATGCTATGAATTTAATGTTTTCAGTTGTTAAATAAATTGCTTATGGAAATAAATACTGTTTAGGAATATTAGGTTGTTACGGTGTGGGTTAAGAATGAGGAGTAAATGATGGTTTTCTATTTTGGGAAGAAACTACCTGTTGTGCTTCCTTGGTGCATTGAGTAGCTTCAAGCCAATTATGGGGTTGAACGATTCAGACATGGGATCAGATTTCATCCTTAAGGTCATTAATAAATAATTCCCAAAATAAAGTGTCAGACATGTCATATGTTCATAAATATAATTGATAAAAAGAGGTTATATATACATATTCTTCCATTGTACCCAATTATTTCACTTTGGTCAAATGGCCCAAATGACGGGTCGGTGTCAAAGCATTCATAAATGTATGGAACATACTGGGTCCAAACAATATACCCACAACCTTAATTTTAACATCATTTTCACCATTTCCAATGTTTAGTATCCAAATAAAGAACACCGATATGAAGTTTGGCCAAATCATGAGTAATTCCATGCAAAGAGAAATAATGTTCGATTTGAGTGACCCAACGAGTGGGATCCGAGCCATCAAATTTATTGATGTCATCTTTGGGAATATGGAGTTCATGATGAAGGGGGATGGAATGAAATGCCATGATGTGGGAGGAATCAACACCTTCTACGTATGAAGGTTGGTCAAGGAACATAGGGCGTTGGAATTGGATCATCCATTTTTTTAGTTGTGTGAAGTTGATTTTTACATTGACGAAGATGGATTCCAATCGGGTAGTGAGGTTTTCAACTTTGGAATTGTGGGAATAAAATTTAGAATGGATGTTATGGATGTCAACCTTTTTTTTATGTTTTTGGTTTGCAAGCCAATGATGGTGTTTTCAAGAACTTGGTTGTGGGTGTGGCCCATTTGGAGGGTAAGCACGTAATAAGTGGGTCTACACATAAGGGATTATTTGTGAGGGGTACAACAAAAATAAGTGAAAAGAGATGAAGCCAATGGAATGTTTCTCAAATAACGGTTTCGTAGAGGGTGGATGGGACTAAGGGAAAATTTTTTATAGGTGATGGGGACCAATGTGAGAGGGGTGAAGAGATGAATTCACTGGGATAGGTTAAAAAGAAGGGTGTTAGGGGGGGTGGGTGGGACCATAGAAAAAAAATGATTTTAATTTATAGGTATCACCACGATCAACACGAAGAGAGGAATCTGGAGGGATAGGTCACAAATAAGGCTTCGAGCAGGACCACTATAATCTTTTTACTTAACTACTACAAAGTTATAATCTGATATGAATAATATTGTAGTGACCAAAATCACAAATGTTTAGTAGTTAAAATTGTGTAGTAATTTTTCAACCTATATGAAGGAGGAAGAGTTACATTGTAGAATTTCCCCTGTGTGTGTATGTTGTGTTGTTTCAACAACAAGGGTTAGGGTTTTGAGGGTTCCTACAAACAAGGATTTTTCTTGTGCTATAGCTCTCTGATATTCCATGAAGGTCCAACAATAGTACTTGGCCCAATATCTTATGGAACAAACTAAGGAGGCTAGGTTGTACACTTAGCCGCGGTATTAGATTACCCTGGTACATGAGAGTAGTATTCTTGAGTGATCTTATTGGTGCCACTATAGAATTCATGGAACTGATAAGTTGATATCTAATTGGTTTCAAGAGACTTATGGGAATCCTGATATACTTGAAGGTATGTGGGAGTCAATGGCCATGTACAGGTGTTATCAAATGTGGTAATACACAAAGGGGTACCAACATGGGTTACACAGGTTTACAAGAAGGTGAAACAATGTCTTTCGAGTAACTAGTGAAACCAACTATATTTCCTATGAGTATTCGTACCTAACCGTAGTTTTAATTGTTGAATGATAAATCATTGTGATTTAAAGACGTCGACAGTACACGCCTGTAGCCTGAAAATATTTTTGTTTAAAATTTTGCAAAGGAAATTACTTTGATACCACTTGTAAGGTAATAGATTTATTATGCAGAGAAAAAACATAATTTTTATAACAATTATCATTATAAAGAGAAAAATATAGAGCACAATGAAACAACCAATTTCTGAAATGACACATTTATTATATTGATAGCCAAGTTCGCTTTCCTCTTCAAGAGGAAAACCTCCAGTCTAGCGGAGGAGAGCTCAAACATAAAATTATTCTCAAGACAAAACTATTCCATGATTATGACTCCTATTTTTACTATTTCAATCTTCTAGAGGAAGATATACATAGAAGAGGAACCTTATATTAAGTCTTCTTACATTAAACATGTTCGCATTATTACATGGGCCTTATTTACAAATGTTTTCCTTTATTATATAGAAAACATATTATTATATCTACTTGAGGGGTTAGGACCCTAACAGAACCAAAGTATGATGTTTTTTTTTTCCATCTCTACCAACAATCAATGTGTTGAGTGACATTCATGAGTGTTGTTCTAGGTATTTTTATGGAACTCACACTACTTTCTGATGTCCTTTCTCGACTTCCCATTAACCTATTCTTCCTGTGGCTTGGAAAGATTGTTTTGAGGTTTTGTATACTTGATTTTCTCTTTGTTCTGTGAGTTAGAACACCTTTACCATACATTTTTTGCAACACATACGTACACCCAAACTCCGAGCTATTCATTTGCTTAATTTTTTTCTTGAATTTGCAGACAACATATTGATGAGTGGATTCCAGCGAGGATATGTCCAATAAATACATCACTATTTGGATGTGCCTATGTATGCCATTGTGGTACTTCAAAACCAGGTTCCACTTAGAGTCTTTGGTACCCAACTTTGAGTGCAAGATATTTAATATATTGGTGTACTTTGGCACCATATTGTCTCTCTCTTGACGCAATGTTGTCCATCATGTGTATAGGTCATCATAGTTTCCAACATGATACAATTCCTCTTCGGGGGAATCAAAAAACGTTTCCCAAGTGGGTTCTATCCTAAATGTTGTATACTCATCTATGCCATGTGTCTCCCAATAACTTTCCCACAAATATTTAACATGGGGAATGGAATTAAGGAGACCAAAGGTGATATTTTCGATGTCCAAAATATTTTGAACAAATTAATATCTCTTTAACAAATTTAACCATTTCTCCAAAACATAGGCAGGTATCTAATTCCTAAAAATAAAGGACTTTTAAATTTAACTTGTACCTTGAAGGGTGTTGTACCTTTGAATTGGTTTCTTGTTGAAGGTGCCTCACTTTCCATTAGTAATCATCGAAGGTTCTAGAAGATAGTATCTATCATCGTGTTCCTTTGTTGCGAGGCTTCCTTAAGAAACAACTTGATAGAATTTCATGTTTAATCGTCTCTCTTTTCATTTACCAAGGCAAGCCACTCGCACTAGCGAGAGGAGTCTTTCCTAAGAGAAATTAGTTTGAAGTCAAATGTGCTCCAAAACCATTCCTTGGTATTGGTCCTTTGCTTATTTGGTGTACTTGTAACACCAAATTTGGTTGATGAACAAGGAAAAGTGGAAAAAATATGTAATTACGAGGAAGATGTCCTCAAGATTTCAATGGCATTCCAACATCCTAACTTTACTTTTGTGGATGGATGGATGGATGGAGTGACCTCAAGTGTTGTATTTATATATGTGTTTTGAATAACCATGTTTGCATTCTTTTCCTTATGTTTCCTTATATTGAATAACTATGTTTGCATTATTTTCCTTATGTTTTATGGAGATTCATAAGTGTCAATTATTTTTTTGTTATATGTAATTTCATCATTATAATTGTTCATGCTATATTTTGACTATACTATTTTCTATAGTAAAAAATAACTCAAAACATACTTATCAAAAACATTAATAATTTAACCAACATTCTCTATAACTTGTATTATCAAAATGAAATATTGTTGAATATTACATAGTACATAGTGAATCGTACTTCAAAATTCCCTTTTAAAGACTTATCACTCGAGTGATATTTTACAAAAGAAACATTCTGAATGTAACACCTTCATCTTCATATTTTACAAAGAAACATCTTAAATGCAACATGTTGTTGCTAAATATGGCATCCCAAGAAATGACTATAAACTCAAAATGTATGGAACACACACCCTCAAACAACAAATTGTAATAACAACAATGAACAACTATTAAGTTTCTTTATTTAAAAAATTAAAGGATAAACCTCTAGACCATAAAAGAAACAATATCAATTTATTAGCTAAATTGTCCTTCTATTTTCCTATTCTAATCAGCATATTCAAATCATCAATATGTATACTATTTAAAGAACATAACACTTACAAATCCATTGAATTAGAATTGTCACAACATGTACATCCTTGCACAAATATATGTTAAATCAATAAGTTCTAAGAGACCATTTGGTAAGTTATTCTAGTGGTTCCTTAGTATATTATTATTTAAAGAAAAAGACTCTAAATAATAATAACTTCATCAATAATGAGATAACATTCATTTATATACTCCTAATATAGGGAGAGGAACATCCTAAGATAGGGAGAGGGACATGTGAGAGGGCATCCTTTCCAGTTCGAGAGTAGGGTCCATATAAGGAGGGTATGTGACCATAGGATTTCACTATATAGTGAGAGATATATGTGGGTTTTTCCATAAAGAATCAGAGGCGAAGGAACCCCTCTTTTTAAAAGGATCCAACGAGACACTCAATTTCCTCGCCATCTTCCATTTATATTTGTCTATTCATCACATATTATCTATGAAAAAGAGACCCTTCCCCCATTTCCAAGCAAGAATCCATTTCTTAACTAAATGCCCCTAGCAAGGCTTTTTAAAGGGTCGGATCAAAACAATGCTATACTTGTTTGTTGGAGGTGAGTTAGAAAAAGGAAACTCATGAGAGTTTACATTGAATTAGACATTGTCATTAATCATGAGATACATATGCATTGAAGGAATATATACCAACATAATTTTCATTGAATGGGTATATACCATCATATATGACTTACTACAAGGTCGTGATTGTTGGACATGCTATCATGAATGGGGATTTTTATGTAATTTTGACAAACATCATTATGACGTATTTGAGAGGTTTTAGACATATATATAACATGAAGTGAGAGCCTATATGTTCTTTTTGTGTTGAATCTTTTATATTTATAAAATTCCAAGTAAAACACTTGTTACTTTACTATTTCCAAAAGATTTCCAAAGAGTGTGTAAAACTTCTCAAATCAATCACTTGTGAGTTGGGAAGCATCAATTTGAGTTAAATATTGATAGATAAGGAAGGTTGAAAGGTTGATATAGTTATAGCAAATGAGACAAGATAGAGGGAGGTGAAGGTAGTTAGAGAAAAACCTTGAGAAACAAACCGTAACCTGAGTATCACCATAGCCATGAGTCTAAGCAACAACACTACACTATGTGAAGCTATGGAATTATTCCTACCCAAAAATTACTAATCAAATTTTAAAAAATTATCCCCACCCAAAAAAAACCCAATGGATTTGATTAAGTAAACCTACAAATCTGCAAAATTTATGACTAAATCAAATAATTTTCCATAAAATGCATGATTCTAACTAATTCAATTAAAATCACAAGATTACCAAATGAGTTCACCATCAAAGTTCCCTGACCCAAGTGGAACAAACCTAGTAGTAAGTAAGACTCTTAGAAGTTAATGGAGCGGAGTAGACCCACTTGAGAGGAGCAAACCCAACACCCATCAAGCATAGTGAACCCCTTGTAAGTTAACAGAGGAGTGAAAATCCATGGTCCACTAAGCAGAGAATACACAACACTAAGTAAAATGAACCCTTGGAAATTAATGGTGTAGAGAAGACCCAACACCGAGTTACTGAAGAAGAGCAAAGAAACCAGAACGAGGTAGCCCCAACATTGCAAAGTGAAGTTGAATGGACTATGGCCCATGGGAAATTGAGAATCCAAAAAATGCATTGATTGTTGTAAGCAGAATTGACTCTGGGACAAGTTAAATTTATTGTCATTTATTCTTTCAGTGAACCTCTGGTGATGTGGCACCATCTTTACCTACCCATGCATAATCATTGATTCCTTCAGGCTTCAGTGAGTTACGAACCTATATTGAAGCCATGAGTATATCCTAGGCCCTATACTATATAGCCTATAACATATGTACCTACTTGATTTTGGACGAGTACTCCATTTAGTTACACGTAGTTCTCTAATGAAATACTTTCAGTAGGCCCTCAAAGTCAGTGTTTTCTCCCAAGTAGTGAGGGATGACTCTCGACTTTCTTCATGAGATTGGCTTCAATTTCATATTCTTTCATCTTGGTCTTCAATATCATCTTGGAGCAAGGTACCAACACTAAAATCAATAGTGAATTGTAAACAATATTTAATTCATGATTGTACTTTGTTTGTATTATCAAAGGGGAGCAATAAGCATCATGTTATAAAGCATTAAATGGTATGTATGCTAGACTATTGTCATATCATTTAATTCGATGGTGTACAACTTAGCATTTAATGTTTTGTCGTATAAATCTAACTGTGCATAGGCCAACATACACAACATTAAATTATATGTACCATAGTAATTATTGTACTCCACGTGAGTTGGGTAGCCCACAGTTACTTGGATGAAAATGATTGGTTCTCATGGGACCTACAAATTTTCAAATTTTATTTTATTGTTACAACATTCATTGTACACCACTTGCGTAATTTTGGCATATAATCATGTAAATTGTTTGATGTATAGGTTTACTTAGGACGGGTAGGGCATGCCATGCTTCTTAGTTGTTTTTGGACAACCAACATGTGCTTCTTTGACTTATCAATGGAGTGGGTAAATTTCCCAACCATCTCCTTGTCTTATTACCTCAATGAGTGAGATAAACTACAAACCACTTCTCATTTTTTTGAGAGAGTTGCAAGATGTCTAATCAATGCTATTAGTAAACCATCTGTGGTCTTCTTGTTTCCCTTTGTCAGAGAGATTAATTCCTGTAATTCTCCTTTTTATTCACTTCTTCCACTCCCTCGGTAGCCACTAGGATCGATTGACTTCAACATTTGTTTTGATGAGTGTATCTCTCTCTCCATGTTTTTTAATACTTCTTTTTCACATGAACACAGGTTATCATTGGGGTTGAAGCATTTTTTCCAATCTAGATCTTCAAGATCCATAATTGGGTGTCACATTTTGACCCGACATTTTATGTGGACGATGATACCCATTTTGTGTTCTTCATCATTTGTGGATCATTTTGTGTATTTTCTAGGCCCCTTGCCTCTTTTTCTACAAATCGATATATTCTTTGATCTTGATGTAGATCTGCAAATATGTGGTCTCTATCCACAATAAGCTCTCCCACTTTGTGTGAGATCTTTCTATAGTTGGTCTAGTATATGTCGACAGGATGTAAAATGATTTAGTCTCCCATCAATAAATATTCTAGTAGGAAGTAGAATTCTATTGCATTCCTTTTATGATCTTCATTCCCCATGGTTGTTTGGAGAAACCATCTTCTATCAAAGGAACACATCGTTAATTTGCAAGGCAGGGAGAGAGATACTAAAGATAACTTTCCTAATGTCCACACAATTCACCACACCCTTCCCTTAGTCGGCATAGGGTGCGTGGGAAATCTTGTTGTGGGGTGTGCTGGTGCCATTGTCTAGCATCCACTGTGTTGTTGTCTATTGAGTTTGCAAGTTCATCAATCACACAAGAGGACTTAAACAGACACTAGGTGTTGGATTCAAAGGCATGATCATAGATCTCAAATCTCACTTTGTTGGATCTCAGATCTGTTTGTTGGAACTCAATTATCACTTTGTTGGATCCCAGATCTCACGATAGCACACCCAACCTATCCGAAAAAGATCCAATTCATCCAGTAATAGTCGATATGAAGGTTATTCGGTCGATCTGGTGGGTGTTATCCACAAATTTAGAGAGGAAATCGAAGGAGTATCAAAGTTCCCAACTTATCCAACTCGTCCATCAGGCCTCTATGCTCATTCGCCTCAAGAAATTGGAAAGAAGTATCAAAATATCTGGCATTAAAGCTATAAGAGATCGACCCTTTGGGCATTGATCATCACTAGAATTCAACATCGAGGGTTTATTCTAATATGAATTTTCTTTGTGATTGTTTTATCATTTTAAAATCATTGGCTCAATCCTTTCACTCCAGATCCAATGCTCAATTCTTCCCTTGTTTGTTATCTAAAAATATAGTGGTATTTTTCCTTGTTTATAGCTGAAGAGATACTGGTATATGTGCCTAAGGTTTTTTTGTTTTGAACCTAGAAACATTTAAATATCATTTCCTCTATCCAAGTAACATTATGTGTGGAATATAAACATGTTGTTGTAAATATTTTTTAAAGTTGTTTGTTTAGAGCCTAGGTTTCCATTTCTTTTTGAGATAATACACCTAGCTTTGGTGTTTAATTGAACTCTCTATTCTAAATGGCATAGTTAAGGACAATTGAGCTCTGAACTCCCCATAATTATCAAACATGGAGACTTAAGATGCACTAATTGTTGCAATCATAAGGTCTCTAGCCGATGTTATTCGAGGCTCAACCAATATTCACCAAGGAAATCGAGAGATTCACCTATCAAAACAAAATTGATGAAGCCATGGGCCTCATTGGTTTGCATGTTTCAGATAGCTAATTGTTCCACATAGTTTATTGTAAAACTCTAAAAGTAGGTTGGGACAAGTTAACTTCCTTATTTGGAAAATTCAACTAATTTTGAGCCCTACAATTGGAAGCGGAGTTGTCATCACTGGTACTAGATGAGCATGCATCCATTGAAGACTATCTTACGAAATTCAGGTTACTGGTGGAAAAACTAAAATGCTATGGAAAAACTAAATCAGATGAAGAGGGCATCTTCTTGATTTTATCCAAGCTAAAAGGCCCTTATCAGGTATTTTCTTCTGCATTTTATTCTACTATAGATGAACTGGGAAGTAAGTTTAAAATTCTTTCTTTTGAGATTTTCTATGAGTGTCATACTAGAGAACAATCTAATATTACTCATTTAAATTATTTTTTTGTCTCTACCAATAAGGCTCTTATGGCTCATACCTCAAAAAATAAGTGCAAGACTTGGTATAAGAAGAAGAAATATTCTGCTCCAGCAGGTGAGTTTACCTCCAAGCCTCAGCAGAAAACAAAACCTTTTCCTCCATCTTCCAAGTCTGGTGAGTATTCCTTCAAGACAAGGAAGAAGAATTCAAATGACACATGTAGTTTATGTGATGTACTTGGGCATATAGAATCTAAGTGTTGGTTGAAACTTGAATATTTTAATGAGGCCATGAGGCAATACAAGATTTCAATACCCAAATTGTTTTCTACAAGTAAAGTACTGTTTTATCAATTCAAGCCTTGTACACATATTTAGATAACTCGATACTTGATTATGGTGCTTCACACCACATGAATAATTCTAATGAGTTTTTGGCTTCTACATCTGAATGTAGTATATCACAGATTGTAGTTGGAGACTCTACACAGTTGGGTGTTTTTGGATTCAACACAGTGCAGATAGATAAAGGGTGCATTAATGATATTGTTCTTGTCTCTAACATATCTGCAAATCTTCTTTCTATATATCAGATTTTTCATTATGGTAATTGGAAAACAATAGATTTTTCTCCTAATGATGTAATCATTCAAGAACTACAAAATTGAGACATTGTTGTTGCATTTGGAAAACTAGATCATAGTTATCGACTGTATAAATTTTCTTCTTTTGAGTCTTCCTTAGGTTCCTCTTTCATTTCACATGGAAATTCTTTGAGTAGGCTTTGGCATGAAAGATTTGGACATCTCAACGATAGATATTTGCAACAGTTGAGGACCCAAAAATTGGTTCTTGGTCTTGCTAAAGTTTCTTGTACGGATGGAGTTTTTCGAGGTTGTGTCCTTGGAAAAAAACATCAAGATCATTTTCCTAAAGGGAAATCATGGCATGCTACAACACCTCTTAATTTGTTACATAGTTATCTCATGTTGTTTCCAACTTGCTCATTTTCAGGGGCTAAGTATGCACTCAACTTCATTGATTACGTCTCACGTCGCTCTTGGGTGTACTTTATTAATTACAAGAGTGAGGTCCTTGTTACTTTTAAGAACTTCAAGTATTTTGTTGAGAAGGAGACATCTCTTTCTATCAAGAAACTACACACAGATAATGGGGGGGGGAATATTTCAATCAGGGATTCACATATGTTTTTAGAGAACATGACATTCAACATCACCTCATTGTTCCCTACAAACCTCAACCAAATGGTGTTGTTGAAAGAAAGAGGAAAACAGTAAAATAAATGGAAAATTGTATGATTGAGTCCAAGAACATGGAACCTTCCTTTCGGTTTGAAGCAGTAAACTGTGAAAATTACATTCAAAATAGGATGCCTCATTGGGAAATACTGCATAACACTCTAGAGGAAGATTGGAGCCATTTTAAACCTGATATCTCTACATTTAGACTATTTTCTAGTCCAGCATGGGCCTTAATATCAGTTGAAAAGTTAAAAGATATGAAGAAGAAAATCCAACCATTGATATTCGTTGGTTATTGTGAGGACATAAAATCATATAGCTTATTTTAACCTATTACTAAATAAGTGTTCTTTCGACGAGTTGCCCATTTTCATGAAGGATTCAACACCACATCAAATCCTTCTCCATCTTCAGATTGTCATGCATACAATACTGTTGAACAATTTGACAACTTTTCTTTAGAAGATGATAATGACCCTTTTGAAGTTCAACATCAACATCAACCAGAACAAAATCTACCAACTGCACCAATAGAGCATGAGCATCCTGAACATGAACAACTTGATCAAGAACTACATCTCACGAGAATATTTTGTGAGAGAAAGAGGCCCAACAGGTGTGGCCATGAGCCAACTAATTTAAGCTATTCAACCTCATCCTCTTTCCCTCTTCATTCACAAACAATAGGTGTCTCATTTTTTAGTCATACTATCTCAAATGATCCACAACAATTCTCGATGTTGTTGGCATACCTTAGTGGGATGCTGCCATGACATAGGAGTATTCTTCATTGAAGAAGAATCACACATGGGATTTCATCTCTCTTCCAAAGGGACAAAAGCTAGTTCACTGTAAATGGATCTATAGAACCAAATATGAAACAACGTCTCTCTTGACAAGCATAAGGCATGTCTTGTGGCCAATGGATTTTCAAAAGTTAAAGCGATTGATTACTCTGAGAATTTTTCCCCTGTTGCCAAGATGAATTCTATATTCCTTGTTCTTTCACTTGCTACTTCCCAAGGCTGGTCATTCTATGAGATGGATGTAAAGAGCATTGATGCAGGAGCATCATCAACAAACCCAAGTGGAGGATAGATGGATACGCACTAGTGCACATTTTGAAGACGTTTTGAAATTTAAATATGAAACATTAATGTAATAGATGGGAGGATGTAATTGTTCTTAAATGTTTTGGGGATTGTAATCCAGATCTTGAGTGTTTCTCTCATCTTCCTGTTGGAGGCATTTAATGTAATAAATGTAAATTAGTTGTAGTCTTTAATTTTGATAAGATAACTTAGAGTTGTAGGAGGGAAAACTCAAGAAAGCTCCCTCGTATGTATTGTATCATAATTCTCATTGTAAGAGTAGAAGCGGTAGAGCAAGAGAGAATAGGAGAGAAAAGAAGAAAAAATATTCTAGAAGTTGTTTGAGCAAATAGTTGTTTCTATAGAAACCATGTACATAATAACTTGAATTAATATAAGAAGGCTTTAGTCCAATTTCATGGTGTTGTTATGGTTACTATTTACATCTATTGAATGATATGTTTACAGTTTTCTTATATTCTTTGTTATGAATTTGTTTCAATGATTTATGTGTTTGATTTCATGTTGAATGTATGAATTTGGTGATAGGGAGAGTATAAGTTTCAATTTCTTCTCATCTTGAGAATTTCTGCAAGGAGTGCAGTGAAGGTCCACAAGGAGTGCGTTGACAAGATTCTGAGTTTTACCTCAGAAAAGCTCAGGAAAGATAGAGTTGTTCTTATACCAAAAGAAGTGAAATTACACCACAGAGATGTGCAAGGTGTGCACAAGCCAGGTTGAAGTCTTAGAATTTTCCAACCAAGTGAGTGGTTGAAGAACTTATGTCTCAAGGAGTGCGCATAGTTGGGAGATATCAGATAATCAGGGATTATCGTGAGAGTCGTAAGGAGTGCATGCAATAATCCCTTAGAAACTTTGAGTTTGTAGTAATAATCAATCTCAGGAGGGATAGAGACTTGGAAAGTCTAGAGTAAAAATGAGAGTCAAAGTAACCTCGCAGAAACCAAGCTTAGGAGGAAAGACGCCAAGTTATTCGGCGAGGAGTCTTTGAGAACCTAAACAAACGGTTGAAATTCTCTAAGGGAGAAACACCAATTTTCTATGGATCGTTGGATCTAGTAGATCAACAGAGAGGTTAAGACCGAGTATCTTTCAACACTCACAAGATCAAGAGAGATAGCAGTCATTAGATCCCGAGGAGAGTGATCCGTTGATTGGGCGCTCCAAATTTTGGGCTTTCAAGAGTCGGGAGTATGGAGGAAGCTGTTTTCATAAATCCCCGATACATGAAATCTTGACGTGATCTGGACTATAACTGGGACCATTGATATGTGGAGATGAAATATCAGCATTTCGGGTATCGACAAAAGGGAGAAAAGTCACTTTACAAAGTCCTGACATCGCGAAAATCGACACACCTTTTTGGGTTAAGGCTTTGGTCATGTCGGTGGTCATGTGGAGTGGAGGCTTGCATCTAGTGCATGTTCACGCGGGCGAAGCTTAGAAAAGGACCTGTGGTTTTTAAGTGTTGAGGGTTCTAGTGGAGACCAAACGATCCATTTTAGCTCAGGAATTGGAAGATCCAAATATCGGGAGGTGAAGCAGACCCTGTTGAGGTGGGGGTCTACGTCAAGAGGTATCAGAGCTGAAAAATTTTGTTTTCTGTAGAGGGAAGATAGAGGACAATTGTGATTGAATTCTACATGGACAGATTACAACAATGTCGTCAAGGAGACATCAAGAGAGACCTATGCCCGATCAAGCCGTGGAGAGGGAAATGAGAGAAATTTGTGCTTGATTGGATTTTATGGAGACATCATAGAGGAAAACGCCTGATACTGGAGATATCAGTGAGGCCGAAAGTGAGAAATAAGTTGGAGCCGAAGAAGAAGTTGTAGCTGAGATGTTGCAAAGGAACATCTATTCAAATATGTTGCAAGGATAGTTTCCAAGGAAAAAAGGGACATCCCAATGTCTGAAGGCAACTTAGACATTGAGGAGCTACTATATTGGCTTAGAGCTCTAGATAAATATTTCGATTATGAGGATATCGAATAAGATAACAAAGTAAAGCATGTTGTCACTAGACTAAAAGGGAATGCAACACTGTGGTGGGATGACCTATAGTCTGACAAGTGTTGCAAAGGCAAACAAAGAATTAAAATCTAGGACAGGATGGTCACCAAGATGAAATCCAAATTCATACCCAGGGATTACCAAATTAATCTATTCCGAAGGATGCATAATTTAAGACAAAAATAGATGATAGTGAAGGAATGCATTGAGGAATTTTATAGGTTAAACATCAGAGCTAGTCATCGTGAGAGTGATGATGAAAAATTTGCCAGATACATGAATGGCTTGAGATATGGGATTCAAGATGATATGAGCATGGTGAAAATCAAGAATGTAGAAGATGTTATCAGATTTCTTCAAAGTCATAAGTGAAATTGGGCCAAAAGCAAGGTCAAAGGGGAAGAGGTAGAAGTCAGAGTAATAGAAAAACAATTTCCCAGGACAAAATACAGAGCCCCAAGGATGAAGAAAAGAAACCTCATAACCACCCAGAAATGGGAGGAAGATGACAAGGAGGATAGTATGTTGATAGGAACACTTTTCCACGAACAAGAGGAAGAGGAAGAGGCAGAGGAGGTGAAATAAAGTGTTTCGTCTATGGAAAGATCAGACACAAATATTTTGAATGTATTGATAGATAAAGGGATGGAGGAGGAGATGCTCACATTTGAGAAGCGCAAAGGCTAAATGTTGAGGTAGAAGGTGGAAGATCCTTGATGATGAGAAAAATTCTCTTGAAGCCAGAGAAAGAGGTGGAGAATCCATTCCAGAGGGATAATTTGTTTATAACTGCTTGCAAGACCAAAGACAAGGTCTGAAAGGTGATAGTTGACAATGGAAGCATGAATAATCTAGTATCCACGAAGATGGTGGAAAAGCTAGAATTGGAGATAGATGCACATCCAATCCCATATAAAGTCTCGTGGTTGCAAAAAGGACATCAGGTAATTGTAAGTAAACAATGTTTAGTTGAATTTAAGTTAGGGGGATACATAGATGAGACATTATGTGATGGTATTCCCATGTATGTATGTCATCTTTTGTTGGGAAGGTCGTGGAAATATGACATAAATGTTATTCATGACAGAAGAAAGAACACCTATACCTTGGAGAAGAATGGTAGGATTCATATGTTTCTACCAATTGAAGACAAGAAGGTGAAATAAGAAACATGAAATACTATACTTCTCATGAGTGGGAAGGAACTTTTGCATGAAGTCAAGAAGGATGAAGAAATTCAGTTTGTTTTGGTGCGAAAACCTAGAGTCATCTTGACCAGTACCTCAATAGATGATCTACCTATGGAGATTCAGTAATTGTTGGAGAATTTTGATGATATAGTGGTGGATGATTTACCTTGTTCATTGTCGCCCATCAGTAGTATAAGACATCATATTGACCTTATGCCAGGAGCAAGTTTACCAAAAAAATCAACGTACATATTGACCTCACAGGAAGATGAAGAAGTTAAGTTGCAAGTCCATGATTTGATGGACAAAGGGTTGATTAGGGAAAGCTTGAGTCCATGTGTTTTACCAATAGTGTTAAGTCCGAAGAAATATGGTGGATGGAGGATATTTACATACTCGAGGGCTATAAACAAAATCACTATCAGGTATAGATTTCCTTTAGCTAGGATGGATGATTGGATGGATTGCTTGAGTGGAGAAATTTTTTTTTCAAAAAATTATTTAAAGAGTGGATATCACCATATTAAACTGAGGGAAGGTGAGGAATGGAAGACAACATTCAAGACGAATGAAGGGCTATATGAATGGCTTGTCATGCCATTTGGATTGGTGAATGCGCCAAGTACTTTTATGAGATTGATGAACAAAGTCTTCAAATATTTCATTGGGAAGTTTGTAATTGTGTATCTTGATCATATATTGATCTTCAGTAAGACTAAGGAAGAACATTTGAGGCATTTAACTCTAGTAATGAGGAGGTTGCATCAAGAGAAATTGTTGATAAATCTGGAGAAGTCGTCTTTCATGAAGACAAAACTCATTTGTTTGGGTTTTGTGATCTCTTCGAATGAGTTGAAGATGGATCTTGAAAAGGTAAAATAAATCAAAGAGTGGCCATCACTGACGAATATCTTTGAAGTCATAATCTTCCATGGATTAGCCAATTTTTATAGGAAGTTCATCAGGAATTTTAGTGGAATTTGTGCACCAATGATGGACACAGTCAAGAAAAGACATAAATCTTTTCATTGGAAAGAGGAAGCGAAGAAAATTTTCAAGTTGTTAAAGGAGAAGATAATTGGACAACCGATTCTGGTTTTTCCATATTTTAGTGAAAAATTTCAAGTGAGATGTGACGCAAGTGGATTTGTGATTGGAGCAGTCTTAAGTCAAGACAATAGACGAGTTGCATACTTCAGTGAGAAGTTGAATGATGCTAAAAGAATTATTCCACGTATGATAAAGAGTTTTATGCAGTCATACAAGTGTTGAGGAAATGGAGGCACTACCTGGTTCCAAAAGAGTTTGTTTTGTATAGAGAAAACCAAGCCTTACAGTTTATAACTAGACAAGAAAAATTGAACAAGAAACATGCAAAATGGGTTGAATTTATGCAGAACTTTAATTTTGTTATAAATCACATTTCTGGAAATGCTAACAATGTTGTTGATGCATTGAGCAGGAAATGCTTGATTCTGCAGTAGTTTCGTGTGAAGAACTTAGGTTTTGATAGCCTTAAGGAAATGTACAAAAATGATTCAGATTTCAAGGACGCTTATGAAGCATGTGAGAATCTTGTTCTGAGAGATAGAATCTAATGGATTGAATATCTAATTCAAGATGGATTGTTATTCAAAGGAAATCGGTTGTGTATCTTGAAGAGTTCTATGAGAGAAAACATTTTGAAGGAAAAACATATTGGGGGATTGACTAGACATTTCTGCCATGATAAAACATTTGTGCAACTGAACAATTTGTACTATTGGCTAGGGATGCAGACAGATGTCAATAAGTTTGTGGACATATGTAGAACTTGACAGCATGCAAAGGGGAAAAGACAAAATACAGGGTTGTATCAACCATTGCCAATACCAGAGAGGCCGTGGGACATTGTAAGCATGGATTTTGTATTGGGACTACCAAGGACACAAAGAGGTTGTGATTCCATATTTGTGGTAGTCGACAGATTCTAAAAAATAGCACATTTTATTCCATGTCAGAAAACCAGTGATGCAACACACATTGCAAACTTGTTTTTCAAAGAAGTTGTTCGACTTCATGGTTTACCCAAGAGTATTGTTTCAGAAAGAGATACCAAATTTGTTGGTCATTTCTAGAGCACACTAATGAAAAATATGGGGATGAATCTATCTTTTAGCTCAAAATATCACCCTCAGATGGATGGATAGACTGAGGTAGTAAATTGGAGTTTGGGAAACTTATTGAGGATTTTATTAACTGAACATCACAGTCAGTGGGATCAAATTCTGCCGCAAGCATAATTTTCATATAATGACTCACCTAACTGGAGGACGAGACAGAGGCCATTTCAAATAATGTATGGAACACAACCAAGAGGAGTATATTATTTGAGAGACTTAGAGCAGAATGAGTTAAGGAGTGTTGGAGTGGAATATTTTTCCGCAGAGATTCAGGAACTCCACAGTCACATTAAAGAGTGATTGCAGAGTTCCAACCAGGAATACAAGCGTAGAACAGATCATCACAAAAGAGAGCTTCAATTCAAAGTGGGAGATTTGGTCTTATCACATATAAGAACAGAAAGGTTCCCAAGGAGAACATATAATAAGTTGAAGATGAAAAATATAGGGCCATGTAAAATATTGCGGAAATTTGAGGCAAATGCTTATGAGATAGAATTTCTAGATTGTGTGCGAATATCACCCATATTTAACATAGAAGATGTGTACCCTTACAGAGTAGATGAAGCGAGAGGATAGGAAAATGAAAAGGAAGTTTTGTGGGTCAAGCAGATGCCTGTAGGTGACAAGCCGCAGATGGAAAATATCATTGAACAAAGAGTTGCTAAGAAGACCTGGAGGAAGACATATTTTGAATATTTGATAAAGTGGAAGGGACAGCTGATTGAAGATGCCAGTTGGGAAAGCGAAGAAGATATCCATAAACATGGACAGATGGTGCAAGCGCTCATGGATAGGAGTCCATGATTGTTTCAGCTAGAGGAGTATGATGGAGGAGTATCGCCAAAAAACACAAGTGGAGGATAGCTGGATATGCACTAACGCACATTTTGAAGACGTTTTGAAATTTAAAGATGAAACATTAATGTAATAGTTGGGAGGATGTAATTGTTCTTAAATGTTTTGGGGATTGCAATGAAGATCTTGAGCGTTTCTCTCATCTTCTGGTTGGAGGCATTTAATGTAATAAATGTAAAGTAGTTGTGTTCTTTAATTTCGATAAGATAGCTTAGAGTTGTAGGAGGGAAAAATCAAGAAAGCTTCCTCGTATATATTGTATCATAATTCTCATTGTAAGAGTAGAATCAGTAGAGAAACAGAGCATGGGAGAGCAGAGAAGAACAAAGATTGTAGAAGTTGTTTGAGTAGATAGTTGTTTCTATAGAAACCATGTACATAAGCACATGAATTAATATAATAAGGATTTAATCCAATTTCATGATGTTGTTATGGTTACTGTTTACATCTATTGAATAGTATGTTTATAGTTTGCTTATATGTTATGTTATGCATTTGTTTCAATGCTTTATGTGTCTGATTTCATGTTGAATGTATGAAGTTGGTGAGAGGGAGAGTATAAGTTTCAATTTCTTCTCGTCCTAAGAATTCCTGCAAGGAGTGCAATGAAGGTCTGCAAGGAGTGCATTGACAAGATTCTGAGTTTTACCTCAGAAAAGATCAGGAGAGATAGAGTTGTTCTTATACCAACAACAGTGAAAGTATAACATAGAGTCATGTAAGGTGTGCGCAGGCCAGGTTGAAGTCCTTGACTTTTCCAACCAAGTGAGTGGTTGAAGAACTTATGTCGCAAAGAGTGCGTAGAGTTGGGAGATATCAGATAATCAGGGATTATCGTGAGAGTCGTAAGGAGTGCATGCAAGAATCCCTTAGAACCTTTGAGTTTGCAGTAAGAATCAAGCTTAGGAGGGATAGAGACTTGGAAAGTCTAGAGGACACATGAGGGTCGAATTCACCTCGCAGAAATCAAGTTCAGGAGGAAAGACGCCAAGTTATTTGGTGAGGAGTCTTTGAGAACCTGAACGGATGGTTGAAATTCTCTGAGGGAGAAACATCGATTTTTTGTGGACCGTTGGATCGAGTAGATCAGTGGAGAGGTTAAGACAGAGTTTATTTCAACATTTGCAAGCTCAGGAGAGATAAAAACCATTAGATCTCGAGGAGCCTGAGTCATTGATTGGGTGCTCCCAATTTCGGGCATTCGAGAGCTGGGAGTGTGGAGGAAGTTGCTTTCGGGAATCCCCGATACATGAAATCTGAACGCGATCTGGACCGTCAAATGGTGGGGTAACTGGGACCATTGATCTGTGGAGAGGAAATTTCAGCATTTCGCGTATTGGGAAAAGGGAGCAAAGTTAATTTACAAAGTCTCGACATCACGAAAATCGACGTGCCTTTTTGGGTTAAGGATGTGGTCATGTCGGTGGTCATGTGGAGTGGAGGTTTTCATCTAGTGCATGTTCGCATGGGCAGAGATTAGAAAATGACATGTGGTTTTTAAGTGTTGAGGGTTCCAACGAAGACCAAAGGAGCCATTTCCGCTCGAGAATTGGATTATCCAAAGACCGGGAGGTTAAGCAGACCCTGCGAAGGTGGGGGTTTGCGTCAAGCATCTTTATGTATGGTGCTTAGATGAGGAAATCTGAATGGAGAAACCTCGTGATTTTTTGCAGGATTCTTCTCTTGTTTATAGGATTTGACGCTCTCTTTATGGTCTCAAACAAGCTCCTCAAGTTTGGTATGAGAAGATGGATAGTTTTCTGATTTCTTCCAGGTTTGATTATTGTCATTATGATCCAACATTTTACAATCAGAAGAAGGGTATTGATCTCTTAATTTTGGTTCTGTATGTGGATGATTTAATTCTCACACGGAGTTCTTCATCTATGATTCAGATTATTCAAAAATCATTGATGGGACAATTTGATATGACAAATCTGTGGCTTCTGCATTATTTTCTTGGTCTACATGTTATTCAACATTCTGAAGGAATCTACATTTTTCAGCAGAATTATGCACTTGATTTACTTCAACACTTTGGCATGGTTGATTGTAAATCTTCCCCTACTCCATTTTAGTGAGGAGTCACCCTTTCTTCCAATTGCTCCTCGGCATGTGTTAATCGTTCGATGTATTGACAATTGTTTGGGATTTTGTTGTATCTGACTTATACACTTCCTCACATATTTTTAGGAGTAGGATTTATCTCCCAGTTCTCTCAAGATCCTTATGAGAGTCACTAGAAGACAACAAAGTGCATTTTGAGGTACATTCAGGGTACTACCAATTTTGGCATTCGATACTCTTATGTTCTTCTAAGCTTATGGGATTTGGGCTAGTTCGGTTGATGATTGAAACTCCACATCTGGCTTTGTCTATTGTCTTGGCTCCACACCTATTACATGATCTTGCAAAAAGAAATATGCAATTTCTTTATCCTCTGCCAAAGGTGAGTATCGTGCTCTTTGGCTTTGACAACTCCTTATAGAGTTTGACATTTAGTAGGATCATCTCATCACTCTTTGGTGTGATAATCATAGTGCCATACACATTTCTCACAACCCAGTGGAACATCAATGAACCAAAGACATTGAGATCCACATTGTAACAACCTAATATTCCTAAATAGTATTTATTTCCATAAGAAATTTATTTAACAACTGAAAACATTAACTTCATAGCATACTATTGATTTTCGTTACAGCAACATCAGTAATTTAGATTTATCCAGATTAACGGTTTCATAGCAGAATGAAATAAATGCATAATTTAACAGGTTACCTGGTTCTGATGCTAAATCTCGTTGCCAGATGCCTTGTTGTTGCTCTCCTGCTACCCGCTACACAGTCCAGTCCTGCTGTAAACACAGAAAAACTGCCCAAAACTACTATCCACCCTGCCAACTAGGAAAACGACCTAGCTCCAGGATATCTACGGATATCCTGGCCCTCCATGCCCAAAACCTCTAGCAACGCAGTGGCTCAACTGATCAAGATGCCACAATCCACACAATACCAAAGTGCCCACAAAATCACTGCTCACAGCCCAATACAGTCCGCTGCATCCATCCCCCCCGAATGGTGCGCACGTCCCCCTCTTTCCTCCCTTATTCCTCCCGACCGACTCATGCATTAACTCTCCAACCACCCTCGTACCCCTCCATAAATGTTTTATATTTTTGGGATTTCTGGGCTTCTCGCCCTGCATACGCCACCCTCTGCAGTATACGCCATCCCTGTTATCTCTTTTTTTTTTTTCTTTATTTATTTTTCTCTTACATTTATGTCTGAAGTCATTAAATGTATATCTTCAGTTTGATTATTACTTAATTAATCCCATTTATTCTTTAATTAATTTTGCTTTGTAATCTCTAATCATTTATTCAACTAGGGTCGTTACATACACCCACCCTTCAAGAAACTTCGTCCCAAAGTTAAAGTATCTGGTGTTACAAATGAAAAGGCATGGTTCATACATTCACATCAAGTAATCGTCAATATCAGTAAGTAAATCAAGAAGCCCATACCTACTAATGTATATGTACAAGGAATTCATGTGTAGCTAGTACATGAAACCTCGTGCATGTACTAATAATCAAATTGTCATTCTTTAATAATTTATGTATGCATTCAATCCAATCAACAAAACTAGTCTTTCATAAAAGACAACAATCATCAATTGTTGAAGAATTTCTTTAGTTTCAATTATCCGGTTCAATAATTTATTTTACACAACTGTAGTTTAGTTACATCATAATGAATATTTATATACATATTTTCTTCATCAAATCCCACCACATGACAGATCCCCATAAAGTCTCAACTATCTACTCATCCTTCCTTCCTAACCTACTACTCACTCCATCCTATCCATCCTCTGCTAGACTATCTTGGAGCGTCAGCTATACTGACCTAACTCCAAATAGAACTCGTAAGTGGAAGTGTCGCTAACTCGACCAAGCTTCCCTAGCAGGCAACTGACAGTCCTCATCACACATCTGGGGAGCGTGAACCAGCACCGTCCTCCTAGGACTTCAGGTTTCGGAGGATACACGGTGAGAAACACCTCCACTCCTCCTCATAGTACCAGGGTCAACACCCCATAATGGAACACACAGGAGCACTGTGTTGCTAGAGGTTTTGTCAATGTTTATTCGGTTTTGGGCAGTGTTAGTACCAAAATCATACTATAGTCCATATATATCATAGTAGTGCATCCAAATCAAAATAATTTCCATATACATTATTCATACCATAATGTTTCCTGATCAGTGGTCCCATTGTCCACTTTCATCATCTTTACCACTTGGCTATTTCATAGCCCATAACCTGCAAGTTAGTCTGCAACACCAACTCATGCATTTCTTTGAATTAACATCATATAATTGCATACTTTCATTATTTCAATTTGGTATCCCAGTACCAATACATTAACATCAAGTTTTCCAATTGAATTAGATTTCACAATATCCCATAATTCATACTTTTATACATTCACAAGATTATCATTTATCAAAACATCATTCTAATGGTATTTAAACATTCAACAAATTCTCTTTCTCACAATATGTATCATTATATACATCATCATAAATAGAATTCATAAAATTTTCATTCACATAATAGATCGCAATTCATGCATCGTCATCAACATCATCTATACGTTCATAAAGTTCACATTCTCATAATAGATCACATTTCATGCATCAT
>JZKD02S1913989.1:993988-1004071 GCA_000966675.3 Picea glauca
AAGTCATTAAATGTATATCTTCAGTTTGATTATTACTTAATTAATCCCATTTATTCTTTAATTAATTTTTCTTTGTAATCTCTAATCATTTATTCAATTAGGGTCGTTACACACATGCACTTCATTCTCAAACTCATTGAGGATGGTATTCTCAGCAGCTTGGAGTATTTTCCTACTAAAGCGCAAGTTGTTGACATAATCATTAAACCATTGGCATCACCTCGCTTTCTTCACCTATGAGAGTTTGTATTGGGTACCTTAGTAGGCTTAGTAGCCAAGACCCATTTTTTTGAGGGTTTTGTACTTCCCTAAGTTGCACTTATGGGGGGTGTTGATGTATAAGTTTACTTAGGATAGGTAGGACATGTCATCCTTCGTGCTATTTGTAGAAAACCACCATGTGCTTCTTTGACTTATCACTCAAGTGGGTAAATTGACGAACCATCTCCTTGTCTTACTACTTCAATGAGTGAGTTATCCATCTACCTTCATCAATGTTGTCTCCTCCTAGTCTATTATAAATAGAGGAACTCTTAATGTAATCACAAGCATATCAATAGATCAGTCTCTTTTTTTGTAGAAGGTTGTTGGTCCTTGCAGTTGTTTCCTTGAGCCTATGATATTGTCTCTCAATATCTACATAAACTTGGGAAAAAAAATTATTTGTTCATGTCAAAATGAAGAAATCATGGTTTGTCCAGGCCATAGACGGTGGAATCTCTGCATATGAACAGAAGATTCATTCATATAATACTTGGTATGATTTACTCAGAGCGGGTTTGGTCATTTTACTTTGGGTTTACTCAGGAGCCAAGACGAGGATTATTTGTTCCGGCCCAACCCAGCAAGAGTATAGCCGACGACACTCTTATTTCAAAAAGGCTACAGGGTTTGCATTCCATTGAAGCTTCCCGGCATCTCAAACTTCGGAATCTAAATTCGGCATAGTCTATCTACTTATTCATATTATCCAGCACTGGTCCAAGAACGAACATGGACCAGCCAAAAAATCTTCTAATTTAGGAATCGTTCAATTCATTGCGAGCAACACTGAACGGTTGCTTGTACAAGATTTCAGCCACAATTTGGTGGATGTTTATCCGAAACTATAATTATAGAGTCCCCTTGCAAAAACAGTGTGAGACAAGTCAATTTCTCAATGACATTCATCTAATCCAAGATTGATTGCAGGCTGTTGCCGGGGAAGGGACTAACCTACCAAATCTTCATCGAAACTAGAACGTTAATAGGAAAATTACTGGTCAAAAATTTCATAGATATCGGTGCCTCAATTTCAGTTGATGTCGAAAGGGTTTCGATGAAAACTTGCTTTAACATTGCACTGAACTTGAGTTTCCAAACTATGAAGAATTTGATTACAAAACCAAAAGCATGATAGTTTGTTGCCATGCTATGTTACGTGCTACCTGATTGTGAACAGCTCACCTAGAAACAAYAATTAAAATAACATAAGAAAGATAAATAGCATTAGCTGCGTCCATCCCTAAATGTTTAAGGATATGAGTAAACGTTTTCTTCTGAAATCCCAGTTTAGTGTTCAAAGCTTGCAAGGTTGCTTGAACATGCGGTTGCCATGTTTCCACTCACCTGTCAGTGTTACTTTTGTCCAAAGCAGATGAATGAATCTTGATGACCGAAGTAAGCATATGATTGAGGCTTTTGATGTCCAAAATTGGCACACTTATAAGTACGAGTTACCTGATAAGTAAGGAGTTAAATTTGAGGGTTCGAGATTTACCGGCTCAAAATCATATTTTCATTCTGGACATTTATATAAAGAAGTAGTTTCATAGTGAAATAAGAGACTCTGATAAAAAAACGTGTATAAGATGCACCAGTACCTTATACCTTATACCAAGAGTGCTTAATAATACCTTATACCAAAAACTATAATCGGTAAAAAACAGTACAACAATATTAGTCTTACTTTCAACTGCACATAATACAATCCGTAAATAGTTATATGGGTGGAACAATACGCACTCACACAATCAATACAGTATATGACACGATCTCCAAACAAATTCAAGCATGGCAGCAATATTAACCGTAAGCAKAAATCTAACAACAGTAATCAGAAATCTAATAACAGTAATGCCTTTACCTTTAATAGATTGAGATGAGTTCAATTGGCCAACGTAGAGTTCAACGATTCCCAGAGTCCCCCCAAACACTTCTGTGAATTCCCTATGGATCTGTTCACTGAAGTGTTTGGGAGAACTCCAGGAGCATTAAACAAATTATGACAATGTCCGACATTGTGTTGTCGTGGCAACTAAAATTACCCATCCCTGTACTACATTTACAATCAATGGGGATAAGCAAAGACCTACTGTACGAGTCGATTTTATAAGGGCACATGCAAAGTGAGGAATCGAATTGAATCCAAGTATCTATCAAGTCGGCATATTCTGCTTTTGCTCCACGAGAATTTATTCGAGCAAAATGGATTGACCTTCACTGAAGTCAGGACCTCATGATCTAGAGTGCTTAGACTTGTCCTTTTTTCTGTCTTCTTTTGTTGATTCGTTGACAGAAAAGTTCGCACCGTGCAATTACCGTTCTTATCCTGAGATGTACGATAGATGAGAAAGGGGAGGCAAGACGCCCTGTCTAATCCTGTAGCAGGATAGCTCACATAGTGAAATTGATCCGTTAAATTTTGTTTCCATTGATAGCAACCAAAGCTAGGCAAGACGCTTGTCAGAGCTGTCTAATCCTGTAGCTGGATAGCTCAAATACTTAACAGTCTGAACATGATTCGTTTCATTTTGTTTTCATGAATAATCAACAAAAGCTATGTGGTAAGAAGGTGTCTCCTTTTAATATTCCCTCTCGGCTGACATATACAACTCTCCAACCAAATCTCCTTTAATCGAACCAAATCACGTTCGTCTTTTGCCCGTCTTTTGCCCGTTTTGTTTATGAACAAAATCACATCCATCTTTTGTGTCGTGTTTTCCCACGATGGAACGAAACCTTCGCTTAACTGTACATAGACTCTTCTGCAATTCGTTTAACTATTATGGACATGGATCTATTACAAAATCGTTGGTTGATTATGTGAATCGTTTAACTATAATGGGCACAGAATAATTTTAATCTTGGACCTATTAAACGTCCACGTACGCATCCAAGAATATATATATGAAAAAACTATAAAGTTTGTAACACATGTTTTTACTATTTTAAATTTTATGTGCTATGTGACATTTTTTTCATCATAAGAGTTCATTTTTCCTTTAACACTGTGATTAGAACATTCACTATAATTATAATTATTTTTTCTTTCGAATAACATTTACTAATTGTAATTATTAGTCGACCATAAATTGTTGACCTATTGTGTAAAAAGTATCATGTTTGTTAGAGGCCTTATTGCCACCTTCATTATTCCCAATGTGAAATATGTTGGCATATCCAAAGTATTTGGTATTATATGGTTTTTTGGAATCATATATTTTATTATGCATTGGTCGAAGGTGAATTAATGCTAGCATTAGTTCGAATGTTTCCCTTAGCATTTTCTGCTCGGTAGAATACATTCTCTACCAATTACTATGTGTGATTTTTTCTTTATTGTTGTGTGCTTCGAGACAACATTCCTGCCAGCTGCATATTTTCTTAGATGCTTGCACGGGCCTACGCCCTTCGACGGTCCTGACAGTCTTAATTGTTTACCTAACAACTCTGCCAATTTTAAATGTTTATTGTACAGATGCGTTGCGACACAGTTTCGTTCATGGTCGGCATCGTTGTTGAAGTGGTCGATCCTTGTTCGTTGCTTCGTTCCATGATTCTAGTTCTTGTTTGATTCAACTTTGCAAAGTTGAGGTCCTGCACTTGCAGTTCGAGCTCTTCGTGGTTGTTCACTGGTTTGTTGTTCTTCAACTTTGCAAGCTGTTGGACCTATTGTTGTGGTTTGTAGTTTTTGGGGCTGAGCTCTTGTCATCCTTTGTTGACGGGTAAGTTTCCCTGTTGTTGTTGTTTTTCAATGGTGGGAGTCCCTGCTTCGAAATTCTGTTGCAAACCATCTTTTTATGTGCTCTTGGTTTCTGTTCCTGGAAACCATGCGTCTTCATATGCGGGTTGTTGCGTCCAAAGCGTTTCCAAAAATTGCAATGAAGAGGGCTTTACGAAAAGTAGTTGGGAGCTATCAGAAGAGGGAACCATCGGGCGGGGTGTAGACGCAGGGTATGCTTTTATTTTGTGGGTCGGAAAACTATGTCTACCTGTTCTCTTTCTACTGAGTAAAGTTATGGTTTTATTTATTTGCATTCTTTCTCCTGTTTGGTTCAGTTTCTAGTGTTGATTAGTTTTCTTCTCATCTCCTATGGGGACTAGGGGGGATTCAAGTTGAGAAGTAGAAGGTTGAAACATACATACGGGGATTGGTACTTTATTTTTCTTTCCTTTTTTGTTTTGCTACCTCTCTTTTTTTCCCCTTCTTTTCTCTATTTTCATAGAAACTGAAAGTATGTAGCAAATAGCTTGAAAATGACAGTTGAAGAGATGAAAGAAGTAATAGATGTTGAGTCTTATGAAATAGATACATAGTCCATTATACATGACAACATTGACGTGGTTTTGCATAACAATGAGCTTTTTAGATTGGATGTAGTCTTGTATACTGTTGGGGATTGCCTTTTCGATACATTCTAGGTTCTATTGCATTTCCGCTATTTGTCGACCGAGCTCCGCAATGGATTGATAGATTATTTCTTGACCTGTTTTAAAAATGGCGATGTTGAGGCTTTGCAATCATATGAGTATGAGCTAGAATTTGATTTTCTTTGGCAGTTGCATGGAATACATGATGTCACTATGTATTTTTCAAAGATGCAGTTGTTTGCATCTCCAGTTCTTCCTGCACATGAGAGGTGACTTTGGGGAGATACATTTTGTATACGGTGGTTGACTAGTTGGTTGAATATATCAGTTGGCATATGGTCATTGACAAGAAAACCAAGATATCTACTATTCAACAAAATTACATTTGAAAATCCATATTGCACCTTGTTCCATGATGCCAATGCCCTTAGTGGCCATTATGAACCATTGTTGTACAGAAAAATGTCCATATGCAATATAGAAGGTCCTTGTATTTACTTGTCCATTATTTGCAAAGACCTTCAATTGCAATGGAAACGGATTTTGCATTGCATAGATTGCCATGGTTTACAGATGGAAACAAATGTTGTCTCTAGCTGTGGAGATAGTTTGTTCAATGCAATTTGTTGTTTGGTGGCAACGGGGTTTGATGTTCAGTCACTGTGGATTTAAACTATATAGTCCTCTTGCAATGTGATTATAGGTGGCATCCAACATGCTTTTAGGTGCTTGCATCATCACCTTTGCCCATATCTCTTAGAAAATATGTCGGCAGTTTGAAGTTGGCAGGAATACCTAGTGAACATGGCACTTCCATATGAAAAAGGGAATATGGTGGGTTACAGATTCTGTTTGCAATGGTTGTCTATGATATTCAGGGTGAATATCTAGGTGTGGTCGCCCTTGCCAGATGGAACTGTCCATCCCTGGGTTACTGATTGAAATTACGATCGAACAATTGACATACTCTCGTTGAAAATAGATACAACACATATCCATTATGAAACTTTTCTTGGACATATAGGTACTTCAGGGTTGATTGTCCATGCCACCCAAACATCATCGAATTTGCATAGGCGTGGAATGTTTTTTAGTGAAAATTAAACTCTTCTCGGTTGCGATATGGGGAGATAGGGCTTGAACAAAAAAAAACATGTGTAAAATTCATGACAGTTGTGATGAGGCCATAGAGGGCTTAAACAAAAAATGTAGAGTAAGTTATTGCAATTTGAAAAAAATTATTTGTCAAATTCGTCCGACTTGTGATAAGGCCATAGACGCTTTGAACAAAAAACATAAACTAGTTTCTCAGAAGCTGGGTGAGAGTGAAATTCATCCCAGTTTCCACCATCTCATCCTTCCCTTGGGCAATAAACGTAGAGTAAGTTACCACAACTTGAAAAAGGTCATGCGCGAGAGAAAAAAATGCATTGCTTCACTTCTTTTTAAAGAGAAACTCACATATCACAATGTAAAGAAATTTGTTCGTGTAGAACAAAACATAAACATGTGCGATTGCATATCCCAGAATGGTCATTCAACTGTGCCAGTTCATGGTCTACAAGAAACAACATGCAGTAGTAGCAATGAAAACCAGGAAAAAATGTCTATCCATACTTCCCTCCAAAAGAAAAATGCAAGACAAACCTACATGAAACAAATAAAAGACACTCCTTCCATTCCATGTGCAATTTGTGAACAATTGAATTTAAAAAAAATAAGTAAGTCTTTCACGCCTGATTTGTAGGCATAATACCTCCGCTTGAAAGCGCACGATAAACCATTTTCCAGTGGGAAAGTTTGTCTTGCATGCAAACGATCGCTTGAAAATGGAAAACTGCCACAGTTTGCAACCCCTGAGTGAATAAGATCTAATACACCACTAGCATATGTAAGTGCACTTACATAACTTGAGGAGAGACTTGTGTCTCTACGAATTGAATTTTCTCAAATCATACCTTGGGGCTATAAACGACCCTAGATGGGCTTAAGAGGATCAATTATTAAAGTGCCTGTTCAACTAGATGTTGTGCAAAAAGCGTTGCCACAATTCATTAACAATATTATTACAATCGTTGTGGCTTTGAAAAGATGCTTGAGATACAAAACTGCCTATCAGACAAGCAAAGTGCGTGTACATGTTGTTATGAAAGCATTAAAGGAATTATGTTCAAGGGCCCTGTACAAAGCAGAGAACATTTGTATAAATGGAACCTGGAACAATGTTCTCGCAGAAGAACATGACAACTCTGCAGACACTCTCAAAAATCCTAGTGATTTTGATACAAGTGATGAATCGGAGAATGAAACACCTGCTAAAAGATTGGTGCATGGATTCACTGATTCATAGTGAATTCGTGGCTTGCAAGACACAATTTTCAAAATTTCACCTGCCGAGGGGCAGCGTCCACTTGGAATATTCAAGGACAAATTCGTCGAGGAAATGAACTTTCCAACACTCTTCTATGGAGATCCACATGGCACTCATTTTATAGAATGATTCAATTATCATAAAATAGTTTGATAGGAGCTGTTACATTCAAGAAATTACTTCTCCTGTCACATAACAAATTTGTTTTTCAAAACAATGTGCATAATAATAGAGCAAGCGTTGTCGTGCATGTGGGTCTGAATAAGAAAAGGCCAGTTACAAAGAATAAAGTTGTTGGCCAAGGATGTGAAGTACGAAGTAAACCTAGAAAAAATTATGAAATATGATATTGGATACATAGATTTCAAAAACATCTGCACCTCTCCTGACTATTTGCAACAAAACAAAAAAAAAATTGTAATGATCCGACAATTGGGCCCACCAACATTTTTTGTCACATTTACAAGTGTAGAGCATTGCTAGGATCCATTGGTGGTTGTTGTATTTGACTTGCATAGGAACAATAAACGTAAAAAAGAAACTGATACACTGGAAAATAACGACATTGACTACCTCATAAGAAGAGACGCAATGACATGTACTCGCTATCATAGACATAGATTAAATGCTTTGAGACAATTGATATGCCATGATGAAACGTTTTTTGGAAAAATATTGGACTACTTTTTTGTGACTGAATTCCATAATAGGGGAAATCAACATGACCACGCACTGTTATGGATAGAGGGTGCACGTGTCTATGGGGATGATAACAATTCAGAGATCGAACAATTTGTGGATAAATACATAACATGCAACACAAATCATTTGGATCGAGAACTTGTGAAAGTCCATAGACATTAACATACAAGAAGTTGTAGAAAACGAAAAAACTCGCATTGCAGATACAACTTTCATGTGTCGCCAATGAGAGCTATAAGAATCATAGAACCAATTAGTTTAGAGCACAATGTTGTTGTTGAGAAATCTAAATGAGTATTTGACGAAATGATGAGCTTTGATGCCTTCTTGACACAGGTAAATCTATCAGAAGATGAGTACATCCAAGCCATACAATGTACACTTAGGCAACCAACACTTTTCCTTAAACGAAAACTCTCACATATTTGGAGCAAAAATTTCTCCAAGGACATGCCAGATATGTGGAAAACAAATACAGATGCACACTACGTGTTGAATGCATATACTGCAGCATCGTACTGTACCTCGTATATGATGAAGACTGACAAATCTATGACAAGTGCATTCAGAAAAATATGCAAAGAACATGAAAGAAGTCATATTCATGCCATACAAATAATACACACACTTGTCAATCCATTGCTTAATATTCAACAAATGTCTGCTCAACAAGCAATTCACATTGCACTTTCCTTGCCCCTTAATTGTAGTTCAATAAAATGTGTCTTCATAAACAGATCTCCACTTGAAAAATGCACATTTTTTCTTAAACCACCGGTTTTGCTACAACAAGAGCCTGACAATTTAGAGGATGTGGTATGTCACTCTATTATTGATTATTACGTCCAACATCCATCTCCTATTAGGCATATCTACTTAGAAGAATTTGTATCGCATTACAAAACAAATGGTGCACCCATACTAAAAAGAAAAAAACCCTTTGTGATACGGTTTGTCAAATACAATAAACATTGTGACTATGAAAACTATTGTAGATAAAAACTGTTGTTGTATGTTCCATTCGATGAAAATGAAGAGACATTGATACATAACTTCTCTACATGGGAGGCTGCATATGTTGCACTTGAGAGTATAGTACACATCAATGAAGCTAGATTTACCTACAATGTTAATCCAACATGGGATGATCCATAAGTTGCACGTAATGACCTAGAAAACTCTGGCGATCATGATAAGACAATCAGAAACCCAAAAACAACCAAAACTCCTTCCGAGTCCTATGACTTACAAGCGGATTTTCCTCGTCCTCCAGTGGATGGAAGTGAAAAATGTATCAATCTTGGTTTTAAAATTGCAAAACATCATTTCCTAATTGAAAATAATGAATACCACAGAATAAGACATATGTTGAATCGCGAACAACAAACAATTCTAAAGGACATTGCACTTAAAAAATGATTGAACATGAATAGTCTTGTGCACGTGTTCCTTACAGGCATAACAGGAACATGCAAGACATTCACAGTGAAATCATTGTTCCAAATGCTTATACGAATCTATCACTCAAACAATTCCTCTAATCCTATGAAACCAAAGGGCCTAATAGTTGCATACATAGGAAAAGCTACATACAATGTTGGTGGAACAACAATCCACTATTCATTTTTAATGCCTTTTAACAAGTCGAAGTTTCTTCCACTTAGCAAGGAAATGTTCGATACATTATCTAAGATTTATGAGGAACTCCAACTTGTCTTTATAGATGAAGCATATTTGATTGGGATTTGGTTCTTGTATTCCATTGACAGTCGACTAAGAAGTATAAAACATGTGCAGACGAAATACTTTGGAAACATTGACATGATATTTTGTGGGGATCTTTACCAAGCACAACCCATCCAAGATTCTTTGATATTTGAGCAACCTACCGTTAACATGGAAACAATCACCCATGACTTCTGGAGAGACAATATCAAATGCTTTGAGTTGCATACTACAATGCACCAGACAGATGAAACATTCATTGCAATTCTGAATAGAATGCACACAAACAACCAAACATATGATGACTTGACCTATATCAATTTGAGGTTCTTATGGCCTGCACCAACAAACCCAACATTCCCTTACTTGTTATACAAAAATAAGGATGTTGCAAAGAATAACAACCACGTGCTTTTGCTCATGCCTGGCGATGATATCATCATCAATTCGATTGACCTGATGATGCAGGGGCATAAGTTCTCAGCCCCAGAAAATCTATGGTTGTTGAAAGTCAAAGGCAAATTTTAGAGAGAGTGGGTGCTCTTTAATTTACTTGTTGTATTCAGTTCAAATTGAATAAATGGTCAAGGATCTTGAATCCTAACAATGTAATAGTTGTAGGAGAAGTTAGGATTACCATCAGGAATTGTAGG
>JZKD02S1913989.1:1013439-1029812 GCA_000966675.3 Picea glauca
ATATTTAATGCTAACAGGTCATCATGCAGGCATCGTCGAAGTTGTCATTGATGCACACAAGGCTTGAGAAGTTCTACCATCAATGCAATTTTTGCAAAGTCTTTTCTTATCCCTTCCCACTCTTAGTTTCAAATTCCATGGAATGTAATCAACACACCACCAACTTGCTTCCTTCAAAAAATATCCAATCTCTTCCCAGTATTAATTTCAAATACCATGGAATGTCATTCACACACCGACATCTTTGTTTATTCACGAAACCTCCAATCCTTAAATGTTCGTAGCCGTAACCACCTTCGCACATATGTATGCAATAATTAAGCTTTACTTCTAATAGGTCACCATACAACATGCATAGATATTGTCATTAATGAGGAGATTTTCCATTCTCACGCATTGAAGCAATGTTTCTGTGGGGTTATATTGTCCCCTCCATTTCTTCATTTCAAGCAGCGTCTAGAGAAAACCAACGTTTCAATAAACTACTGGCAGTTGCTCCACAACAGTTTTGTAGAGATACAGTGAACATCTTCCTCACAAGCTTCCCATGCAGAAGAAGGGAAAAAGAATTGTAGGGGAGGTGGAGAAACCCAAAATTTACAATGAAAACATGGATCTTGACTTTGATCTGGAAAGCATATTCTACAACCTTGATCAGCCCAGAGACGCAATTCAACATGCCTGCTCAATGGACATGGTCGATACTAATTTTTTTTACGAATATGAATCCTTTGAATTCAGAGTGTTTTTTTTAAACCGAATCAAAAAAATTAATCATTAAAAAAAGAGACATAAAAAATAAGAAAATAAAACATCGTTCAGAACTTGACCTAGCCAATATGTAGGCGTCCAAAATATCTCAACTTCCCATGGAAACCGGAGATTCTCTTTGTGATTCCGTTGGAGTCATTGAAGTCAGAAATGCTAGAATAAAGAACCAAATTAAGGAATTAGAGGAAGATTTGTTTCTTATGCCATTGCTTGGCAATTCTTTGGAAATATCCATGCCTGCAACTGTGTGCACCCCTGCAACAAATATAAAAGGGTCCTCCATCTTCCTCATATCCTTTAGAGGATATGTGGAGAAAAATATCAACAAAAGAATGAAACTGATTACTAAGGCCTGGGTAACATCACATAATATGGATTCCCTGGGGAGTAGGGCACATAACTTGTCCTACTTCTGCAGATGGATTTAAAAAATGAAGAAAATTTCTATGTGCACATGGTCATACCTTTTTCCTTTCATGTCAACAACATGCTAGAGACGAGAATAAGACAAAATGATCTCCTGTCCAATAAACGGCTCACTCAATTAGAAGCATGCTGGAAAGAGAAAGTGAATAACCTGTATCTCATCGTCTAATCATGTGAGAAAGCAATATCAAATAAAGAAACATTATTCACAAAGATCACCAAAATAGACTTAGCAGGAAAGAAAATTGGTTTCCAGGACCCCATCTTAATCCTCAACTCGTTGGCATTAACCAAGCAAGATTTCAGTAAACAAGTTGATAATTTGAAAGCCTTATCTTTAGAAAGTTTTTACAGGATTCTTGAATATCATGAAGAAGAGGTGGAAAACTGGCTAGTCCGGTATTTGGTATAGAATGGAGAGATTCATGAAGCTCTATGTAAAATTTCAATTGATCTAAGTGAATTAAAAAATGAAGTTTTAATCATTAAAATCCACAATGACATCAATGTATCCCCCTTGAGAAGCTATATTGAAGAGAACTTGAAGTGGGTCACCGACGAAATCAAACAGGGAAATACATAAATCCTCTATTTATTAATCCATATATTTAAGCACGCCACCCACAAAAACCAACAGGGAAAGGCATGACCAAGCAAACACCAAAATTACTTATACGTACCATCCCTGTAAGTGTATAGTGATAGTCCTTTCCTTATCAATCCACTTATTCCAAGTTTTCTGAGTAGAAATATATAGCCAAAAATTGATCTTCCCATTTCTACTTTCCAGGTATTACATTCTACCGTGTCCAACTTCTTTCCACAGTCCTATTTTTTGTACATATTTTTTGTATGGTCCACGAGAGCCCCAATCCCAATCTATATGACAAACGCATTTACATTTCTAAGGATATGTAACAAACTATTATTTTTTTCATATATTCCAAATAAAACTCTTCTTTTCTCTCCTTATATATTTATGTGTTCCTAGATTTTTATCTTCAACTATGTTGAATGTGAAGTCATTATGTTTATTTTATCTCAATTCTTTTTTTTTCCTATGCATATTTTCTGCGGCCTGGTCATTTTCAAAATAAAGTATGACATAAATCACTCACTCAAATTTGAGATATCATATTTCACACACACACACACATATATATATGTGTGTTTCTTTAAATTTCCAGGAATATGTAACACGTTTCATTATTTTTTTATATAAATGTCATAAAATTGTGTTCACTACTTTTTTTGTACTCAAACGTATAGAGAGTATGTCATTTCTTGCATATTTACCAACTTTCCTTCATACTTTTGCCACAAAGGCCCTTTAAATTAAAGTAGTCCACAATTCTGCTTGTCAATTTGTATATCACAGAACCATGGGTGTTCTTTGCAAGCCATGGAACAATAGAAACCCAATTTTCAACCCGCCAACTCGACAACCCACGATCCAAAAACTGCCTAAGCATGGAATCAGGGCTCCATGCAAGTATGGAATTAGGGCTCTGTGCATGCTCTATAAAATCTCATCCCCATACTTTATAGAAGTACATATTTCGTATGTATAAAACCAAATATCTAGTTTTAAAAAATGTGTATTTTCTATGTATAATTTATGCTCTCCAGGAACCTATAATTTGATACATTTCAATTTCTTGTATCCACGATCCCTGTTTTAAAGAAAACTAATTTGGGAATGCTATTTATTTGGTCTTTTTTTCCACTGCCCTATGTAACAGACATTAGTACTATATTTTTTGTGCTTTTGTCCACCACCGTATGTAAAACCTATGTAAAGAAAACTAATTCCCGGATGCTAAAATTTTGGGACACGACCCCTTAAAAATCAAATAGTCCGCAAGTCCCATTGTCAATTTGTATATCACATAACTCTCGGTTCTATTTGTAGGACATGGAATAGAAGAAGCCCGATTTTAAGGTCCCTAGCCTGAGAACCCGCGATACAAAAACTGGCTAAGTATGGAATGAGGGTCTCGTCCATGCTCTGATTCGGGAATGCTAGTTTTTTTTATTCTTTTATGTGTTCCTAGATTTTTATCTTCAACTATCCTGAATGTGAAGTCATTCTGTTTATTTTATCTCAATTCTCTTTTTTCTGATGCATATTTTCTCCTACCTAGTCATTTACAAAATTAAGTATGACATAAATCACTCACTCGAATTTGAGATATCACATTTCACACACACACACACACACACACACATATATATTTATTTAAATTTCTAGGAGTATGTAACACATTTTAGTATTTTTTTTATATAAATGTCATAAAATTGTGTTCACTACTTTCTTTCTACTCAAACGTATAGAGAGTATGTCATTTCTTACATCTTTTCCACATGTTCTTCATACTGTTTGCCAAAAAGGCCCTTAAAATTAAAATAGTCCGCAAGCCCGCCTTTCAATTTGTATATCACTTAACTCTCGTTGCTCTTTGTAGGCCATGGAACAACAAGGGCCCAACTTCCATCCCTACAGCCCGAGAACTCACGATCCAAAATCTTCTTAAGTATGGAATAAGGCCTCCGTGCAAGTATGGACTGAGGGCTCCATCCTTTCTCTATAAAATCTCATCCCCATAATGTTTTAATGTAGATATTTTCTATGTATAGGTTATGGTCTCCACGAACTTATAATTTCATAAATTTCAATTTCTTGTGTCGAGGATCCCCTGTTTTAAAGAAAACTAATTCAGGAATGTTATTTATATGGTCCTTTCTTCGACCACCCTATGTAACAGACATTGGTACTATACTTTTTGTCCTTTTCTCCACCAACGTATGTAAAACCTATGTAAAGAAAACTAGTTCGCAAATGCTAAATTTTTTGGACACGAGACCCTTAAAATTAAAATAGTCTGCAAGTCCGATTGTCAATTTGTATATCGCGGAACTGCTGGTGCTATTTGTAGACATGGAACAAAAAAAACCCAATTTTCAGGTCCCTAGCCCAAGAATCCGCGATCCAAAAACTGGCTAAGTCGAGAACTCGCTCTTTTAAAGAAAAATAATTCGAGAATGCTATTTTTTTCATACTTTTTTCCACCAGCCTATGTAACAGACGTAAGTACTATTTTTTTTGTTTTTTTTTCCACAAGCATATGTAAAAAGGAAAACCAAATCGGGAATGTTAAACTTGTTTTAATTAATTATAAATGATTTTATTGATAGAAAGATAAGTTATTGAGTTTATTATTTCAATTTCGTTATGCAATAGGAGCCCCTTCAAATTCAAATAGTTCGCAAGTCTGATTGTCAATTTGTATATAGCAGAGCTCTAGGTGCTAGTTGTAGGCCACAAAACAACAAAAGCCCAATTTTCATCCCGCCAGATTGACAACCCGCGATCCAAAAATTCAAATAGTATGCAAAACAACTTGCCAATTTGTATATTGCGAAACTCTTGGTGATATTTGTAGCCCAGAGAACAATAGAAGCCCAATTTTCAACTTGCATCCCCGACAACCCCGACATTTTTTAGCTCTATGTATCTACTTAATCAAATTACATATTTGATTTTTGTAGGCCACGGAACAACAGAAGCCCAATTTTTAGCCCGGCAACCCGAGAACCCGCAATCCAAAAATTCAAATAGTCCACAAGACCTCTTGTCAATTTGTATATCGCGAAACGCTCGGTGCTATTTGTAGGACACAAAACAATAGAAGCTCAATTTTCAACCTAGCACCCCTACAACCCGGAATGAAGCTTTCGTGCATGCTCTATATATCTACTTAATCAAATTTCATATTTGATATGTATAATCTATCTTGTCCACGAACCTTTAATTTCATATATTTCAATTTCTTTTGTCTAGGAGTCTTTGTTTTAATGAAATTTAATTCGCTATTGTTTTTTTTTTATGCTTGTGTTCACGAACCTATGTTATAAACGTTGGCCCTTAAATCTCAAATAGTCCACAAGTCTGAATGTCAATTTGTATGTTGTGGAACTCTAGGTGCTAATTGTATCACATGGAACAACACAAGCCCAATTTTCTCCCTACCAGTCCGACAACCCCCATGATCTATATATCTACTTAATCAAATTACATATTTGGTATCTATAATTTATGTTGATGCTAGTTTTTTTGTAACATATATACACCCATAAATTTGAAATAGTCCACAACTCCAATTGTCAATTTGTATGTCGCGGAACTCTGGGTGTTATTTGTAGGGCATAGAACAACAAAGTCTAATTTTCAACGTGCCATCCCCAGAACCCGCAATCCAAAAAACTACCATGTATGGAATATATTTCCCAAACTTTATAAAAGTACATATTTTGTATCTATAAAAGTAAATATCTACTTTATAAAATTACAAATTTCATATGTATAATTTATGATGTCCATGAACCTATAACTTGATAAATTTCAATTTCTTTTGTATCCACCAGTCCTTGTTTTAAAGAAAACTAATTCGTGAATGCTAACTATTTTGTGTTTCCATGTACTTCAACTTCCTGCCCACGTGTCTGTACTCGATCACATTTATTCCCATTCCAACCTGGAAGGGACTACACTGCCATGCAACACTTGTTTTTTCTTTGGAATTACATTTATAATTGTAATAGTGTATTATATTACATAATTGTTAAAAATAGTTTTTGGTTGTTACTTAATTTTCATATAAGTTGTGATTGAGTCATCATCTTATGTAAATTTGGTATGTTCTTTCTAATGATTTAATAAGTTTTTTTGTACATGTTAAGAGATGCACATAAAAGTTTGACGAGGGCTCTTACTGATCACGTTCAAGTTCTAGTTTCATTGAAAGTTTTGTTTTTAAAAGACATTCTCATGTGTATTATATGACGAACATGGAAATATAAAGATGCATAGGGTATTTACAACTATAACTTATATGTCCCATTGTTGTGTTTTTAGTTGTCTTATTATTTCCAATGTGATTTGAACATTCACTAATTGTAATTCTTTTTTCTTTGAAATTACATTTATAATTTTAATAATCTATTACATAATTGTTAAAAATAGTTTTGGGTTGTTGTGTAATTTTTATGGTATGCATTAATTATTTATTGTACTTGATTTATATATGATATAACTAGGATGGAAAATTTGGATTAATAATCTAGATTTAACAAGTGTGAATTTAGATAGTGTTAATATCAACTTCTCTAGAATGCAAAATGCAAAATTGAGTAGAGAAATTTTCAATATTGTTTTTTAAAAGATTGATTTTTTATTCCTAAGGTGTGAAATTCAAATAATTTTGAACCCCAAAAGCCCAATTTTCAAACCCCAAAAGTATAATTTTCAATAGTTTTCAATTCCAAAAGTGGGAATTCCAATTCAAAAAAAGTCTATTACAATTTCATAATTTTTAATTATAATTCCAAAAGTATCAATTTCATTTCTTCATCCATACCTCTTTTGCATTACTACAATGTAAAAATAAATGGTTTTCATTCTTCATCTTTTTTACACATTATACACCATCTTGGCCCATGTTAGTTTCATTTTTTACTATTATCCTAGTAAGAAGTTTACCAAAAAACCTCACTTTTGAGAGAACATTGTAACAATCATCCCATTGCAGTTACATATTTTCAAAGAAACATAAGGTAATCTAAAAGAGGGTTCTATGTAAACTCAATAAGAAATCCATATACATAAAAGACAAAGTCAACTAACAATTTGTTTTTAATAACTTTTTTTCTTTAGTTACAAACACTATAACTTTTGATACTATTGAAAATTTACTCACAAAAGCCACATCTCAATGAAAAACAAACAAGAAAAATTGATCTTCAATAGTTTTACTTGAAGAAGTAGTTATTAATTAAAATTAATTAATGTGCACTATAAAAATCAAATCAAGAGATGCAATAAATGGAGTATGTGAAAGATGGGGTATGGTCACTATGAATTCATAGTGGTACCATTTGGGTTGTCAAATGCATCCATTGTTTTTATGTGCCTAATGAATGGTGTATTCAGGGAATATGTAGACAAGTTTATCATAGTCTTTTTGGATGACATATTGGTGTATTCCAAGTCAGAGGAAGAGCATGAACATCATATAAAGATGGTGTTGCAAGTGGTAAGAGAGCACAAAATGTATGCCAAATTGAGCAAGTGATCATTTTATCAAAAGAAGATCCATTACTTGGGGCATATAATTTCAAAAGATGGGATAGTTGTGGATCCTGAGAAGATAAAATCCATTAGAGAATGGTCAGCACCGAAGAATGTAATAGAAGTCAAATCCTTTATGGGTCTAGTTGTCTATTACAGAAGGTTCATTTAAAGGTTCTTGAGGATAACTCACCCCATCACTTCCTTGCAAAGGAAGGAGCATAAATTTCAGTGTAAAGAATAATGTGAGAGAAGATTCCAGTAATTGAAGAATTTGTTAACTAGTGTTGTAATCCTGAGGATTGTAGATCCAAATGAAGATTTTGTAGTGTGTATAGATGCATGCAAAGAAGGACTCGGAGGAGTCCTCAGTCAGAATGGATTTTTAATATGTTATGAGTCCGGGAAAAATTATAGAGCATGAAAAGAACTATGCCACTCATGATTTGGAGTTGGCAGCCATAGTTCACACTCTAACTAAATAGAGACATTACCTCATGGGAAAGAGATTTGAACTGAGGACAGACCATAACGGTCTGAAGTATTTGTTTGATCAACCAACCTTGAATGATAGGCAGAGTAGGTGGTTGGAATTCCTTTGTGAGTATGACCTTGATATCAAGCATATCAAAGGAAAGGAGAACAAAGTGGCTGATGCACTCAGTGGGAGAGTACACGAGCTACATGCTATGACCATTAACATATATCAAACTGATATTAAATGCATGATTTTGCAAGATGAAAATGCATATTTGCAGTACAGGGAATTGGTAGAAAAGCTACAACAAGGTAAGATGCTACAGAAAGTGGAATATTATAAATTGGGAACTGATGGGAAAGTCTTGTACAAAAACAAAATTTATGTACCTAACTCCCAAGATTTGAGAATAATGATCTTGAAGGAAATGCATAATGTGCCTTATGATGGGCAACCTGGATATCAGAAAATTGTGGCACCAGTCAAGAGCCATTACTTTTGGCCAGGTATGAAAAAGGAAATTGAAAAATACATAGCCTGATGTATGGAGTGTCAGAGGTTAAATCTGAGCACATGAACCCAACAGGGTTGTTGCAGTCTCTACCCATCCCTGAGTGGAAGTGGGAACTAGTGAAAATGGATTTCATCACAGGATTTCCAAGAACAATCAAGAAGCATGATTCAATCATGGTGCTCGTGGATAAGCTTACGAAAGTTAACCATTTTATTCCATTAAAGACTACTCACAAGGAAGATGATGTTGCCAATATATTTATGAGGGTAATAGAACGATTTCATGGTATTCCCATGACAATTGTGTATGGCAGAGACCCTAAATTTACCTCAAAATGTCGGAAAGGGTTATTCAAGGGGTCCAGAACAAATCTGAACTTGAGCACAACCTATCATCATGAGTCTGATGGACATACAAAGTGATTCAATCGAGTAATAGAGGACATTCTAAGGATGTATGTGATGGAAAAACCATCTAAATGGGAAGACTACCTACACTTGGTAGAATTTGCCTACAACAATGGGTATCAAGCATCACTGAAGATGGGCCTGTTTGAAGCACTTTACGGAAGAAAGTGTAACACTCCAATAATCTGGGATAATCCAGCTGGTAGAGAAGTGGTTGGGCCAGAGTTGTTGAAGGAAATGGAAGAGAAAATGTTGAAGATTAAGAAGAATTTGAAAGCTTCCCAAGACAAGCAGAAAAAGTCATGCTGATAAAAACATAATCCACAAAGATTTTAAAGTGGGAGAACGCGTTTTCTTGAAAGTAAAAGCTAACAGAAGTTCCCTAAAGCTGGGGAACTGTTCCAAGTTGGTGGCCAGATATTGTGGGTAATTTGAAATCCTAGAAAGGATTGGAACAATTGCATATATGATTTCATTGCCTGCATCCATGACTGTACATAATGTGTTTCATGTTTCATTGCTTAAGAAATATATACCTGATGCTAATCATGTAATTGATTGGAATGTGATTCAGGTGGAGAAAGAAGGTGTCTTGCAGGTGCATCTTGTGCGTATACTAGACCGGTAAAGAAAGCAGCTCTGGAATCGATCCATATGGCTTGTAAAGGTCCAGTTGACATGGTATGGTCCTGAGGATGTGACATGGGAGCATGAAGATGTTATGTGGGTAGAATACCTGCATCTTTTTGAAGAGTTTGGGGAATCTTGTTGATGCTATGTAAGGAGTTTCACTAAGGATAGTGCAAAAAATAAGGGGAGGGGATTGTAATACCCCAAGCCCGAGCCCCTGCTAAATTGTAATTTTTCTTATAGGCTGGTGAGTCAAGTAGTTATAAGCTAAGAGGCTTATGCGTTTATTAGGTTGGTGAACCAGATGTCAAGGCCAGGAGCCTGATTTTTGTATATGTAATTATGTATATCATTAATAAAAATATAAACATTGTTGCATGTAGATCGACCATGAAGAAGACTTATGGGGGACTACGCTCCACTAGGTAGGGTAAGGGAGGAGGAAAATTGTTTGGGCCTAGGGGCTAAGCTAGGGGGGATTACCTCTAAGGGGATAATATTTTATTATTATTTCCTAAAGGCTAAGTTGGACAATTGATCAATGTTGTCCTAAGTTCCTGGGAAAGGGGAATGAATGAAAATGTAGTGAATACAACTCCAGTAAGACATGTGTTGATCTGGGCGTATGCAGTTAAATTTGAATAAGTCATTCGTGTTGGGCCCATTTGACCATTCTCCCATCCTCCATCTAAACCCAAGACCTCCATCATCGACCTTTGCATTGTTTCCTGGTGATGCACCCTGAAACCAATGAAAATCGAGGGACTGATCCATGTCTCCTGTGAAGTTTGAGCACCCTGTAATTCTCTAAGCCATGTTGTGTCATGATTGTTGGTTGTTGCAGCCATGTAGTTCCTTGATTGAGTGTGTCTTGTTGTCGTTGATTGTTTCTTACTGAGCCTTGATATGTCTTAGTGTTTGACTGTTACCGTTTTGGGTGTCCATACCCGTTTTCCCTATTTTTGTTGTTGTCACCCATACCTGGCTATAGATGAGTTGAATATTGGTTGAGGAGGCAGGTTGTCAGGCATGTGAGAAAATCTCCTAGGTGAGAGAGTTTGTTGAGAAGTGATTCTCCTGGAATGGAGTCTCATAGCAGCTACAGTACTTTGAGACTTTGGGTCCAACCTGTTGTTGAAGCCCAAGGTAAGGGATTGTACTAGCTGATGGACTTGTATTAGTGAAGGTGTACCCTCATGGGGTGGAGCAGGAATGTGGGGAATGAGGGTTGGGTTGTGGGAATAAGTGGCTCCTAGGATAAAATATCCTTCCCGTGTTTTGTGCAACTTCCTTATTTTCCTTGCCAAGCCTAGAACTCCCTTGCCCGGTGGAGTTTAATCCCATCTCGGGGCTGATCCACTGCTTAGTGTGATGAGAAATGTGGTATAAGTTTGGGAGGTTCGTGGAAGGTTTGCATGTAGTTGAAGGTGTTACTCCTATTGAAAAGATAAGTACCATTTATGTACTTAATATATATGTTATTCATGTTTGTGATGCTTGAATGTTATCATGTATTCCGTTGCGTATATGAATTATTTTTAGTTCCATTGATTCTGTATGGTACAAGTAATTATGCGTTTATTGTCATTAAGTGTTTTAATTTCATTAAAATTCATATATTATATAAGTGTATATTCCACGTGGTAGCATTACCTGTTCTCTTGAGGGATGGGGATGTTACAATTTGGTATCATAACTAATTGAAGTGTTAGAGCAGTGACGTTACCCAACCTGTTGGTGGTTGGGGAAGTTAGAGGAAAAAGGGAATCAAACCACCATTTTTCAAGAATATCCCTCAAGGACAGCCAGGTTTTAGAGAGCCCAAGAAGGTTGAATTAGGTGGACAAATCCCAGGACATACACCTATTGAATGTTGGGGTTGTAAAGGAAATCATAGGTACAAATATTTCCCCCACAGAAATGATAAAGTGAGAGTTGTCCACAATGTTCAACGGGAAGAAATAGTGGAAGACATGGAAAGTAGAATACCAAGGATCCATGCAGCCCTCGACAATAAGAAATATGAGTTTCAATCACATATGATTGAAATGGAAGGTATGATAAACAACCATACTATTACTGTTTTAATTGATTCAGGGTCTAGTCATAGTTATATAGATCCTAAATTGGAGGAAAGTTTGTATTTTCCAAGAAGAAAGCATGGTAAATATTAGTTAGTGTGGCTGGCTATAGGAACTAAAAGAAAAGTTATTGAGTTGGTTAAGTCTTGTCCAGTGGACATGAACGAACTGAGCACAAAGGATGAATTGAATGTTTTACCTTTAGGTTCCTAGGATTGTCTAATTGGGATGGATTGGTTGGACCAGAACCATGTCATCTTAGACTGTCATAACAAGACATTCACTTTTCTATATGAGGATGGAAATCAGAGAACAATCCAAGGAGTTCCTAGAGTTGTTGTTGTCAGAGAAATCTTAGTAATGCAGCTGAAAAAGTGCTACAGGAAAGGCCGCCAAATATTTTCAGCTCATATGGAAGAGGCACCTAATGATAAGGTGTCAAATATTGGAGACTATAGATTATTAAAAGAGTTTGAGGATGTATTCAAGGAGGTACAAGGACTACCCCCGAAGAGATATATTGACTTTTCTTTAAAATTGATGTCTGGAGTAGCTCAAGTGTCAAACGCTCTTTATAGAATGAGTACATCAGAGCTGAAAGAACTGCAATTGCAGCTTGAAGAACTTCTAAAGAAGGGTTATATACGTCCAAGTGTGTCACCTTGGGGTGCCCCAGTCTTGTTCGTGAAGAAGAAGGATGGGACGTTAATATTGTGCATCAATTTTAGACAGTTGAACAAAGTGACCATTAAGAACAAGTATCCTTTGCCAAGGATTGATGATCTCTTTGATCAGTTGAAGGATGCTAAGATATTTTCAAAAATCGATCTCAAGTCAAGGTACCACCAGGTAAGGATAAAGGATGAAGACATCAAAAATATCGCCTTCAGACCATTATGTCTTGTCCTCAATTCAAATCTCTTTTCCATTAGGTAATGTCTCCATTTCTTTGGAGCGTACACTATGGTCGCCAACTCTAAATCATGAGTGGCATAGTTCTTTTCATTCTCTTTCAATTTTCTGGACTCATAACATATGAAAAATCCATTATGGTTGAGAACACCTGCTAGTCCTTCTTTGCATGCATTTGTACACACTACAAAATATTCATTTGGATCTACAATCCTCAGGATTGGAGAACTCATTAACAGTTGCTTCAATTGCTGGAATCTTCTCTCACATTCTTCTGTCCACTGAAATTTATTCTCCTTCCTTTGCAAGGAAGTGATGGGGTGAGTTATCCTCGAGAACCCTACAATGAACCTTTTTTAATAGACAACTAGACCCATAAAGGATATGACTTTTGTTACATTCTTCGGCGCTGACCATTCTCTAATGGCTTCTATCTTCTCAGGATCCACAACTATCCATCTTTTGAAATGATATGCCCCAAGTAATGGATCTACTTTTGATCAAATGAGCACTTTCTCAATTTGGCATACAGTTGGTGCTCTCTTATCACTTGCAACAAAATATTCAGATGATGTTCATGCTCTTCCTTGGACTCGGAATACACCAGGATATCATCCAAAAATACTATTACAAACTTGTCTAGATATTCCCTGAATACACCATTCATTAGGCACATAAAAACAACAGGTTCATTTGACAACCCAAATGGTACCACTGTGAATTCATAGTCACCATACCTTGTTCTGAAGGTGGTCTTGCTACTTTCTTCATCCTTTATCCTTACTTGGTGGTACCCTGACCTGAGATCGATTTTTGAAAATATCTTATCATCCTTCAATTGATCAAAGAGATCATCTATCCTTGGCAAAGGAAACTTGTTCTTAATGGTCACTTTGTTCAACTGTCTGAAATTGATGCACAATATTAATGTCCCATCCTTCTTCTTCATGAACAAGACCGGGGCACCCCAAGGTGACACACTTGGATGTATATACCCCTTATTTAGAAGTTCTTCAAGCTGCAATTGTAGTTCTTTCAGCTCTGGTGTACTCATTCTATAAGGCGCGTTTGACACTGGAATTTCTCCAGGCATCAAGTTTAAAGAAAAGTCAATATATCTCTTTGGGGGTAGTCCTGGTACCTCCTTGAATACATCCTCAAACTATTTTAATACTCTATAGTCTCCAATATTTGACACCTTATCCTTAGGTGCCTCTTCCATATGAGATGAAAATATTTGGCAGCCTTTCATGTAGCACTTTTTCAGCTGCATTGCTGAGATTTCTCTGACAACAACAACTCTGGGAACTCCTTGGATTGTTCTCTAATTTCCTTCCTCATCCAAGAAAGTGAATGTATTGTTATGACAGTCTAATATGGCATGGTGTTGGTCTAACCAATCCATCCCAATTAGACAGTCATAAGAACCTAAAGGTAAAATGTTCAATTTAGCCTTTGTGCTCAATCCATTCATGTCGATTGGATAGGAATTAACCAACTCAGTATCTTTTCTTTTGGTTCTTGTAGCCAACTTCACTAACCAATATTTTCCATGCTTTCATCTTGGCAAATGCAAACTTTCCACTACTATAGGATCTATATAACTATGACTAGCTCTTGAATCAATTAAAATAGTAATTGTATGGTTGTTGATTATACCTCCCACTTCAATCATATGTGTTTGAAACTCATCTTATTTATTGTCCAGGGTTGCATAGATCCTTGATATTCTATTGCCCATGTCTTCCATTGTTTCTACCTGTTGAAAGTTGTGGAAAAATCTCACTTTGTCATTTCTGTGGGGGAAATATATGTACCTATAATTTCCTTTACAACCCCAACATTCCATAGGTGTCTTCCTTGGAATTTGTCCACCTACTTCATCATTCTCGGGCTCTCTAAAACCTGTATGTACTTGAGGGATATTACTAAAAAATGGTGGTTTGATTCCCTTTTCCCTCTGCTCCCTCTTAAACTTCATCTTGTCTTCCCAAGCTTTTTGGAAAGTAGGATTTTCTTTTTGATGATCATATAACAATTTTTGTCTTGTTATAGTTTCTTCCATAGTCTTTGGGTCATCATACTGGATATTGTCACCGATGGAAGGTGGCAGTCCACTTAGATACCTTTGAATTTTTACAGTCTCATCTTTGATGAAAGGAGCTTACTTCAACAATTCAAAAAACCTTCGTTCATATTCATCAATGGACGTGATACCAAATTTGAGTTCAAATAACTCTTTCATCTTTCTTTCATAGTATCTCTTAGTCAAGAATTTCTTTTCGAAATACTTCTTCAATTCCCTCCAAGTAACATTATTCTCTCTAACATGTTGTACTTGCACAAGCTTCTCCCACCATATGGATGCCTTTCCTTTAAGTTGGTAAATGAAAATTCTTTCTCTCTACATGAGAAGAATAGTTTTGTAGTTGGAAATATTTCATCATGCCCAACATCCATGCCTCAACATATTCATCCTTATTGTGTTCTCCATCAAAAGTAGGAGGCTTAATCTTGTTCATTTCACCCTTCAGTTTATCCACTCTAGATCTCCTATGTTTTCTGGAGGGAGATGAGCTTGAACTACTATGTGACTCCTTATTGGAATGTTTCAGGGAGTGACAATGATGCCTGCTAACACTTCTTGATCTTATTTTCCTCTCAAGGGGCCCATGACTCCCTATTTTTCTTGAGTCACTCTCCTTATACAACTTCCTTTTGATTCTCTCCAGACTTTGCATCAAATTTAAGTTGAATTATCCCTATTGATCCTTGGATTTCATAAAATTTTTGTTATCAACTTGGTGAGTATGGGAATCTTTCTACAATCTTTCAATGATTTTCATTATATGCCCTTCCTTATCCATCTCTTCTCCATGCCCATTGGAGTTCGATACTTAAACTCCCAAATGGACATCCTTTCCTTTTACTTCATTCTTTGAACTTGAAACATTCTATGCCTCCTCCATTTTTCTACACTCAATGGTAATTCAATTTGCTTCTGACAATCTTTGACTCTATAAACAGAGTGTGTAGTCAACCTGAATTTGTCAGGCCGTCATTCCTCAACAAATACCATAGTATTCATAAACCAATCTGATTAAAGAAAACATTCAAATTTCATTTTCTTTTTGAGCTCATCTCTACTATAACTTTTAGGCACTAGGCCCTTTCTCTTAGTCACCAACCCACGCGATCATAGGCTATGAATAAGTGCTAGATCACTAGGTGTTACTCGAGCCTTCAGCCTTTGTATTTTAGAATATTTCAAAGCACATTCCAACAAATTTTTCGTAGTTCCTGTAACATCCCACTCTGGCGCACTGAGAACACTTATAATTTGAGGACACTTGCTCGCAAGTGATCTGTACTTTTATGATGTTAGACCATTTATACTTGATTATGATGCGATTGACAAATGACATGATTTGTTACTATATGATGTCGACAAATGCTATTGACTCAGTTTCATTGAGTGTGCAGGGTTTTTTACCTTGAGGATGCAGAGGCATCAGTAGAACCCCCTTGGACTCCGGACTGAGTCAGGGAGTGTGATTTTGGGTGATATGTTTACTATGATTTTTCATTCGATTTGATGATCATTGTTGACATTTCTGACATGATTATTGTTGATGCAGGCTGACGATAGATTTCCGACCAGACTCACATATGGAGTAAAGGGGCCACACACGATTTGCAGAGAGGTTGAGGGAGAGGGGTGGACAACAAACCTGCCATCGCCTGCTAGCACTCCCGTCGTGGCTCGAACTGTAGGTTAACGATTACCTAGTTCGAGAGGACCCACAATGCCGTGAGGGCCGACTGCGATAGTCGCTCACGATGATTCTAAGGGGCACGCAATAAGGCGGGGGCCTTATTCCTTAGAACCCTTAGTCTCCTATAAGTTCACCTGGTGGAGTGTTGACTCCAGGGGTTATAGAGGTCTACTAATCAGTCCAGTTGGCGAGTGGCACCCTTGGAGCATATGGTGCATCCTGAAGGGCACGTCGCACAAAAGAAACTCAGT
>JZKD02S1913989.1:1041046-1056592 GCA_000966675.3 Picea glauca
GTGGGAAAGGAGGGGATTTTTTTTTGAGCTATTGGTATTGTTATGCTGCAAAACTAGAGACTGGACTGATTTCTTGTAGGAGTTGGGGATTCTCATCAGAATTGAGTGGTAGCTCAGCCTTGGAGGCGAGCTGAGAAGCTAGGCTATCGTCTGGGTTGTGTGTGGCCCCTTTGCAGCTTGGGGGGCTAAGGGGGAAAGAGATTACACCTAGCGTTTGGCTGGGAGGTACTGGTGAGTCCTCCACGATCGGCAAGCAGGAGCAGGAGCTGCAGGAGCACAAGAATCATTGCGGCAAGCGTTAAGGACACAGGTATGTAAATCTCTGGGCGTTTTTGTCTTGTTGCGTGTGTCTATAAATTGTAGTTTTAATGGTTACTGTGTGATTAGTAGTTTCAATGGTTATGTCTATTTCATTCTCGTGGTTTATGGTCCAGCTGATCGTTTTGCATTGTCTTCCATATGCGTTGCATTTTACATACACCTGGGCGCGTTTTCTTGCAGTAGATTTGCCTTTTCTTTTACCTTAGGCGATTTTATATGCACCTGGGTGTATATGTTGTACTGGGCGTTTTCGGCAGTAGGTTTTTCTCCTTCTACCTGGGCGTTTAGTTATATCGGGCGTTTTCCTTTTACATTGGTTTCTCTTTGTACCCTGGGCGTTGTTATTTGTGTTGGGCGTTTGTTTTTCTCCATGGGTTTTCTGCTGACACCTTGGGCGTTTTTTTTAACACGCGGGGGCATTTGTTGATGGGCTTGTTTGGCAGTTTTCTTCTACAGTGGGTTTTTATTTTTCTCTTTTGAATCTGTCGGGCGTGTTGAGTAACGAGAAATGCTCTTGTGGGCATTTCCTCCTTGTGGTTGGGCGCGGGGATTTGTGTTATGTGTTGTCTCTTGGACTTGACAAATAGCCTATGGTTTCCAGTGGGTTTTTTTCTGTTAAATCGGTTGGGTGTGCTATTGGTCTGTGTTTCCTTCTATTGGTGTAATGGCCTCATGCTGAGGGCACTTTATCTCCTTTGGTATATTCGCTTCACTGTGGGCGTTTGGCTATCCCTTGGGAATTATCTTTTGCCGTCGATGTAGGAACCTTACGGTGGGTGTTAATTATACAGTGAGCGTTTTCCTGACTGTTGGCGCCGAACCTATCTATAGCTCACGTGTTTCCTGTGTACTATGCACCGCTTGCCATCATGACATATTTGACTGAACCGCGATCCTTCCCTGGCTGCCCATGTAAATTTTTAAAAACAAAAACCCCGTGCTCACGTTGACACGTAACCCCTCAGTGAAACCATGGTTTGGATTATGGGACAACCTTGGAGAAATAACGTATGTGCAACTTGGGTCCCCGCAATGCCTCCTAGCCATCGATCTTGATGTAGCATGATCAACGACAGTGTGGTTCCCTTGACCTTTAACTTTGTTATGTAACCTCAAGGCCCACATAGTACAACTGTCAACATTCTGGGTGGGGTTATGTGGTAGGTATAGTATAGGTCCCTTTCACTTCCAGGTGATGTCATCATGACTCACCACCTCGTCTCTTCCGGCTTCAGAGTTTTGGACTTCAGGAGTTCTTTCCTCCGCACACACTAATTATTCTGAATGTCGAAATACCAAAAAATCCCATCTGCTGACACGTGTCCCTCTTGATGGATAGTCTAGATTATCTCTGGAATTTGAGGCTTCGGGATCTTTCTCCCTTCACCACTACATTTTACCTTTTATAACATTGGCATGATCCAATGGTCAAGCTCTTCTCCCCAGATATATGGTGTAGATCTACTTCGGGGCTTCAAAATTTTGTGCATCAACACCTCCCACTTCTCCTGATCACCGCACTCTGAAGTTACGGTCTATCGTGATATCTACGGCTCACAACCACTTGTGCGTAGATCCAATGAACCCAACACCACAACTGTTGTGATTTATTTCTTTGTGTCCAATTACCATGTATGTCATGGTTTTATAATACCGCTACACCTCCTAAGCTCCGTAACGCAGCCAAGGTAACTTCTTATCAATCAGGAATGTTCTACGGTTAGAAATTGGTTCCTCTAGACACAATTTCCACTTGAAACGTTGGTTCCAATGACCACTTATCCGGCCCATCTAGGATTCGTGCTTGAACCTTGGCCCTGAACTTGAGTTTTTTCCATTTCGATAACAATTCTTTTTGAAACTTTTTCTTCAATTTCCACTAACATGGCCCATCCAGGCTCAATGTTGAAAACCTTGGCTCTGATACCAAATTGTAACATCCCCAGCCACCAACATGTTGGGCAATGCCACTGCTCTAACACTTCACTTAGTTCTGATACCAAACTGTAACATCCTCGGCCCTCCAGAGACTAGGTAATGCTACCACGTAGAATATACACTTATATAATACATGCATTTTAATGAAATTAAAACACTTAATCACAATAAACACATAATTATTACTACCATATAGAATCAATGGAACTAATAGTAATTCATATGCCCAACAGAATACATGATAACATTCAAGCATCAAAAACATGCATAACATATAAATGAAGCAAATAAATGATACTTATCTTTTCAACTAGAGTAACACCACCAACTACGTGCAGACCTTCCATGAACCTCCCAGCCTTATACCACACTGCTCATCACGCTCAGTAGTGGGTCACCCCCGAGCTGGGACTAAACTCAACCGATCAAGGGAATTCTAGGATTGGCAAGGACAACAAGGAAGTTGCACAAAACACAGGAAGGATATTTTATCCCAGGAGCCACTTACTCCCACAACCCACAGACCCTCATTCCCCACATACTTCCTCCACCCCAAGAGGGTACACCTTCACTAATACAAGTCCATCCACTATTACACCTCCCTTACCTTGGGCTTCAACAATAGATTGGACCAGAAGTTTGAGAGTATTGTAGCTGCTACAGGACTCCCTTCCAGGAGAGCTCACTTCCCAAAAAACTCTATCACCTAGGAGAGTTTCTCATAGGCTTGAAAACCTGCCTCTTCAACCAATCTTTGAATCATCTACATCAAGGTATGGGTGACAACAACAACAATAGGGAAAACGGGTATGGACACCCAAAACGGTAATAATCAAACACTAAGACATATCAAGGTTAAGTAAGAAACAACCGACGGTAGCAAGCCACACTCATTCAAGGAACTGCATGACCACAATAGCTAATAGTTATGACACAACACGACTCAAACAATTATAGGGTGGTCGAACTTCACAGGAGACACAAATCGGTCCCTCGATTTTCACTAGTTTCAGGGTGCATGATCAGGAAATAACGCAGAGGTCGATGATGGAGGTCACGGGTTCAAACAGAGGATGGGAGAATGGTAGAATGGTCCCAACATGGACGGCTTCTTCATATTTAACTGCATTCACTCAGTTTGACACTTGTCTTTCTGGAGCTCTATGCACTATATTCACATTCATTCTCGTTTTCTAGGAACTTAGGACAACATTGATCAATTGTCCACCTTAGCCTTTAGGAAATAATAAAAAAATATTATCCCCTTAGAGGTAAGCCCCACTATATTATCCCTTAGACCCAAACACTTTTCCTCCTCCCTTACCCTACCTAGTGGATCTTAGTCCCCCATAACTCTTCTTCGTGGTTTTTTTTTTTGACAGAAATGATTATGTTGCATTAATCGGCATTCTGGCCAGCCAGAATCTGGAAGTTACAAATCGGAAGAAGGTTGGTGACCTCTGACAGTGCTGCCAACCTTCTTGTGAATGTCTTGGGAGACCAATCTCCTGTGCTCCTTGAGATAATTCGAGAATATGACAACAGGTGCGTACATGAGTAAATTCTCACAAACTGTGAGCATAACAAAATACAGAAGCAAAGCATTATTCCAAGGGGGATGAATTTTTCCCCTTAATGTAGGGGTCCAACTTTTTCTGATACCCTAAAGAAATGTTGGAGGCCACCTCCTTTTCTCTGCGTGCTTTGTTGGTCTTTCGTCCTCGGGTAAGGGGCGGAGACAGGACTGAATTGTCTTCAGGTGTAGTAGTTCCCTCAGAGCCGCTAGAGGGGGCTTTAATTCGACCTTCTTGAGCTTCCGGATCTGGAGCCCGAATCTTTCTCGCTGCTACAGATTTTGGGGGGGAGGATTTCGGAAGGCTTTCGTCTGCCAGAGGATCTTCCTTGGCTGCTGTTTCTTCTAATTTTGGGGCTTCATCTTCCTTTAGCGCATCAAAACTGTTTTTATTTTCTAGAGTTGCCTATGTTGAATGAGTGGCCTTCGGGGCTTGGGCTAGTGGTTCCTTTCGCTTTGGATGCCTTCGTCGGTTTGATACAGGCTGAAAAGTGTCTTCTTTGACTGGTCCCGGTTCCTCAGTGGCTTTGGGGCAGTTTCTAGCGAAGTGGCCGTAAGCATGGCACCGGAGGCACTTGAAAGGAATCTGTTCGTAGTCCAGCTCTTGGATATGGCTCCATTCCCCCAGGGAGAGCTTAATGGCTTCCGGAAGACCTTTTTTGAGGTTAACCTCAACACAAATGCGGGCGCAAGTAAACTGGTCCCCTTTCGGCTCCGCTTTGTCCAGGAAACGCCCAAGCTTATTTATGATGTCCACAGAGAGTTTGTCCCCCAGAGATGCAAGGGTAGGTGGGTCAGCCTAACCCATACAGGTGTTGCGGTGATCTCGGCTTCGGGATTGAAGTCAATAGTCCAAGGGGCTAAGAAAAATCCTCTCGACCCCATGAAATAGGGCCCATATCTGAAAACTAGATCACAGTCCTCTTTGCTCAAGAAACTGAATACAAAAAAACCCCGACCTACTGTGAACAAAGAAACATTTCCCTTTATCAGTGGTTTCCATCGGTCATTCGTCCATGCCTCCACCACTTTGGGGCTAGTCCATAACCCCGTAAAATTTTCGATGAGGGACTTTTCTGCTAGAAGAAGGGCAAGAGAGCAAGGTTGCTCTGGTGATAGCTCCAGAGAAGGGATCTCCTCCATCTTCTTAACAAACTTGGACGAGAGAGAAGGCTTGGATTTGGGGCCTGTCGAACGAACTAACGCCTTGAATGCTTCCAAAGGGTCTTTTCCCTTCTCGGCATTTTGATCTGGGGCCATCGTAGCCGACCTCCTGCAAACAAAGTCTCAGTCATGAGCCAAGACCACTGTACCCACCCGCATGCAAACCTGTAGGCGGTCGCAGGGACCCTCTGAAGGTGCCGATCCTGCCTCTCTAAGTGCTGGGGAACCCTGACTGTTGTAGGCCGCGTCCTATGATCAATAATCTCTCCAAACCGCATGGAGGAGGGACGCTCTGAAAAACCCTTGATCGGTTGCTGTAAAGAGGCCAAGACCACGTTGAATCACTGAGTCCCCATGCTGAAACACCGATCCACGTCTCTGTCTACCCCTGACTGCTGTTGGATCGCCCCGTACGCTGAGAGAGCGATGGGAACCGAAGCTCAGCGCCCCTGCAAATGAAAATCAGAGCGATGGCGGCTAGGGTTTGGGCCCTAGCCGCATTGGCAGTTCGACTCGTTCCATTTTTTCCAGATCTCACAGGAAATTTTTCAACTCTTCTTCGTGGTTGATCTACATGCATTAGTGTTTACATTTTTGTTAATGATCTGCATAATTACATATACAAAAATCAGGCTCCTTGCCTTGGCATCTAGCTCACCCACCTAATAAACACATAATTCTCTCAGATTATAACCACTCGGCTCACTAGCCTATAATAAAAATTACAATTGAGCAGGGGCTCGACCTTGCAGTATTACATGGTGACTATATGACATTGATATAATATTATGAAATACAAAAAATATGTTGCAATGTGTAATTAATTTTCAATAGTATGAATTTGTTTCCTAATATATATAATACCTAAATCTAAAGTTAATGTATAGTTGTCAACATATTATTTTTTTATGTGCATGCATAATATCATTATGACACACATTGTTAAATATATAAATAAAATTGAATATTTTCAATAAAATAAAAAACAATCCTCAACAAGCATTCAAATCTATAGTTGTACTTTTTACTAAATGTATAAGAAAAAGTCAATTCAATAAAGTCTCATTCATTAGCATCACTCCCACTCTCAACATAATTCTCCATCTATTCTTGTTGTGCCTTAATTGTTGGAAGACCCTTATAAATTATTTTTTATTTGTTCTCCTATCTATCCTTCCCTTGCTGACCATGCCCATGTGATTTTGGTTCATTCATGTAGTTGAACTTTATAATTACTTATTGGTTTCAACATTTATGTATAAAATTGTATTGAAATTGACCATATTTTTATTTCACTAACATACACAGATGACAAGTTGTAACTTTGATGAACAACTGTCAAAGGGAAATAAGAGTTCCTTCACTAACACACCAAATGAAAAAGATCCTAAAATATTTCCTTTAGTGGAATTATTTTCTTCTACATTTGTCACTAGACCTATGTAAATACAATATCTACAATCTAAACGTCTATGTAACAATCTAACTTTTGTAAGAAGAAAAGAAAACCTAAATTAATATAGAATATTTTTATCTCCACTACTAGAATTGTAACCATTTGGCTTCTTCAACTTAGCATCTTGTAGAGATAATTCAAAATGCTTAAAAAGATATGATGCATCTGATTCAATAAAAGCATGTTTTTCTTGTGACAGTGTATTTGAAGCTAGTATGCATAGGTAATTGACTATCTCCATTAAAAATCTTAGTAAAATTTACAATGACACATCTATAGTTGTAATGACACATCCATGTTTGAATTCATTGTTGTACAATTTCCTGATTTCTTCTTGGGAAGGATATTCCTTCAACAACTTTTATTCAGTTGAAAAGAAGTTCCATATGTTAATCATAATCTAGTATTGCTTAAAAAACATTTTTTGCTAATATACAATCAAAAGGATACAACCAAAAAATGCATATAATTTAATTACAATAAACATAAATTAATAAAAATAAACCATGATCGACAATTTGAATATAATCAATGTTGTCCAAAAACATAAATGAAGATAATCCAATAGAAATATCATAAATTAATATAAACTTTATAACTTAACTTAATGTGTTGTTCCATATTGAAATGAAGATAATCCAATAGAAATATCATAAATTAATATATACTTTCTAACTTAACTTAATGTGCTCTTCCATATTGTTATACAAATTTTATAGAAGACTTGTGTGACATTTTAAGAGTAAATTGAATAATTTTATACAAGTAATAATAACAACAAATGTATCTTCTAGCAACATCACTTAATGTTTATAATATTCTCATTTTAATAAATTTTTAAGACGACATCACCCAATTAATGTCCCATTCATTAACATCACTCCCACTCTCAACATTCTGCTCCATTTATTTTTGTTGTAACTTAACTGTTGTAAGGCCTTCTCGGTTATTTTTATTGTCTCTCCAATTCATATCACTATTGATGACCATGCCCATATAATGATATTAATATCATTGAATATATTTTTTTCTAAACCAACAACTCATTGTTTATTTTTAGTTAAACAACTTCTATACAACTTTATGAGGGCCTTTGATTTTTTAGTTGGCTTAAACCAATGAATATATAATTTGTAAGACTCAATAGTAGAATAAAAATTTCCCATTTTCATACCCAACCATATCACACAATATTTTATGATGATTATACTTTGCGCATTTTTACCTTTACGAGGTCATCCTTTAGAGAGAATGACCTCCCAGTCTAGGATAATTCAAATCAACTAGTCAGATCGAGTATTTGGCCTCTGCTAGAACCCAACTACTTTACATGGGTCCCCTTTCCTTCAAAGTGTCGGTTCTGGCGAACCCACAGGCTCTTTCCTGACCTATTTGAAGAATTAAATAACAAAAACTAGCTCCCCTCGCTAGGTCCCTTCCTTCATATGACCTCGGGATCTGACCTAACTTAAACACATTATTGCGAAGCAACCAAAAGTTATTTGATACCACACCATGTTTCTCCCCACAATTCACCACCAATCTCCATGTGTCCCTTTTGCAATACCGTGGTTTCGGTTGTGGCCCACTCTAATAATTTTAAGGTCTGAGCACCTTCTAGCCCGGAAATTAGGTCTGACTATTGATCTTCAATATTGGGAGTTTCCTCTTGATCAATGACCACAATGTGTACTCTATTTGTCTTCATCAACTGTCAGTAAACGACCCTTTTCCTCCTTTTGCACGCACTCCCAGATCTCCTGATCTATCGACGCATGCCCTCCTCTCAAATCGACAACTACGATTGATTTCTCCCTTTAGGCTTTGGGAGATTCAAATATCAACTCTCGTTTCCTCTGAAATGACTATATTTCAAAGTGGAAGATCTATTGAGACCTTTACTCAACAAGTGGACGACTCAGATGAACTCTGACTCTATGGCCTTTGGGAGTTTTGGTTCAACACACTCATTTTCTTCCGAGTGAATTTCTCCAAAATGACAGATCTCCTACCACGTGTCCTCCACAAATCGATCACTCTAGCCCACTTTGGGAGTTTGACACTTTCAACCAAGACTAGAGCAATGACTATCGGCCCCCTTCTCGATCAACGACTGAGATTTTACTTGGAGACTTCAACACCTTCACCTTCTGCTTTCCTCCTGAGTATTTTGTACCTGAAGTTCTAGATATGGTGCTATGCATCCACCTCAAATCAACGGTTCTCATCCACTTCGGGACTTTAGCCTTCAGAATTCTCAACTTCTCCATGTTATGTTTCTCTCGGAGTAGTTTACCTGGAATCCATGACCTAACGAAACGTGTCCTCCTGCAGATCGACGACTCCCAACTACTTCGTCTACTCTAACTTTGGGAGTTTCAACACTCCACCTTCGCTTCCTCCTAGAGCTTGCGATCTGTTGATGCATGTCCTTCTAGATTTGGCAGTCCATATTTACTTTGGCTCTTTGGGGTTTGGGATTTTGAAACTCCTACATAGTCGTTCCTCCTAGAGTGATTTCACCCAAAGAAAATGGATTTTCGCCACGCATCCCTATGGATTTGACGGTCCATATTCACTTCAACTCTTCTGGGTTCGGGAGTCTCAACTCCTGCACACTCATTCCTCTTGGATTGCTTGTTGACGATGGTCCTTCATCATCAAACCTATAAATCCTCAATTGTGGGGACATTTTCCCTTTAGGATTCTTTTCTAACTTCCTATGAGAACTTTCTAGGAGCATCGTTTCTTATTTCCTACACTGTGCATGGCTATAAGTTAGTTGTTGAGTGCTCAATGCTTTGAAATAGAGTGTCTTAATATTTTTATATATTCTCCCAATAAATTGTCTTTCGACACCAATATTTTTCACTTTATTATTAGTCTCTTTCTCCTAGAAAAAAATATGTGTTTATAATATATTTTTTATTTCATCCATATAAGAATGTTTCCTTAGTTGTGCATTTAACAATTGAGGCGAATCCATTGGAAAATGTTCAAAAATATTTTTAAACAAAGTATTTAATAAAAAGATATTATGACAAAAAAACCAAGGAATTTCATGATATCAAATTACGACAGATGACTATTGAGGATTTTGTCATTAAGTTTGTAAATTTAACGAGATATGTGCCTTAACTTAGAGAAGAAAAGGAAACAATTGAGTGGTTTATGAGTTGTATGCCTCAAGCATATAAGGATAAAATTGACTCCATTAATCCTAAGACAATGGATGAAGTAACAATGCACACCATGATGTATTTCACTCAATTTAAATAGAGTTGTGAAAACATAAAAACACAGTAGAATAGGAACAGAGGTAGGTCTGATCTCAAAAAGAAAAAATATTCAGCATCCACGTCAACCATTAGATAGTGCACCAATTAGGATAAACTAATTCAATGAAAAACCAAGTGTATCAATTCAAAATAGTATTAAGCCTAAAGATTTGGTAAACAAGATAGTTCAACCACCTTTGCAGTGTTGGGTTTACAAAGAACCTAACTTATTCCGAGATTCTCCTCTAAATAAAAACATAAATCAGATATTGCACAACATCCAAGAAGCAACAACAATAAATGACATGGATACATGTACTCATAAGATTAATGTTTCCCTAGATAATCAACACGGTGACCACCAATATTCCATGGTGGAGATAGAAGGTATGATTAACCAGAAACATGTATCTATTTTAATAGACTCTGGTGCAATTCTAATCTATATACCACCTGTAATAGTAAAAGTTTGTAAAGTGAATAAAAACAAACAAATGAAGTCTTGGATACTACAATTAATTACTGGATAGAAATAAAAGGTTGTTTAACTGGTAAAATATTGTACAATAATTGTGGATGAAATGGAAACTAAGGTATATTTAAACATCTTATGCTTAGGATCTTATGACTTACTCATAAGCATGGACTACATGGAAAAACATTCAGCCATTGTAAACCGTTGGGGAAAAACTTTTAACTATTTAGATTAATATGGAAAAGGCAGAACAATTAAAGGGATACCACGTGGTGTGTCATTAAGACATCTCTCTTCCCTACAATTGAAAATGAATTCAAGGAAAGAACTTTAAATATATGTTGTTCACATATACAAAAACAAGGAAGAAATGGTTGAAAGTATGTTATCTAAATATCCTATATTGCAATAATTTTAAGATGTCTTTCAGGAAGAAATTCCAGTTTACCTCCTAGATGGGACATAGACTTTACTATAGATTTAGTACTCAGATCTACACCAATGTGTGAATCCCCTTACCTGATGAGTACTCCATAGTTGAATGAACTTAAAATGCATCTTCAAGAATTGATGGATAAACAATACATCATACCTAGTGTGTTTCCATGGGGAGATCCAATCTTGTTTGTTAAAAAGAAGGATGGAACTTTTAGGTTATGCACTTATTACATATAACTTAATAAGATGATGATTAAGAATAAGTAAGGAATTTACGTCATATTTATGATTTGTTTGATTAAGTTTTAGGAGATAAAATATTTTCAAATATAGAATTATGGTCATCATACCATCATGTTAGGATTAAAGAAGAGGACATTCATAAAACAAATTTTTGAACCAAATATGGGAATTATGAGTTTGTGGTTGCACCTTTTGTCTTAACAAATGCACTTGCTACATTTACATGAATAATGAATAATGTGTTGAGAAAATATTAAGCTAAGTTTTTAATAGTGTTCATCGATGACATATTGATTTACTCGATGAATAAATAAGAACACAAATAAAACTTAAGAGTTGTACTAGAAACACTTAGAGAACATCAATTGATTGCCAAGTTCAATAAGTGTGAATTTTATCAGGACAAAGTACAGTATTTGGGGCACATAATTTTAGGAGAAGGGATTTTAGTGGACCCAGAAAAGGTCAAAGCAATATTAGATTGGCTAATTCCAAAGGATGTGTTGGATGAATGATCTTTCAAAGGAATTATAGGGTATCATCATAGGTTCATAGAGGTTTTTTAAAATTTTTCCTATCCAATAACCTATTTGCAGAAAAAAGGAATCATATTTAAATGGAATGAAAAATGTCAAGAAAGATTTGAGAAGATAAAAAAGTTGTTAACAATAGCATCTATCCCGAGGATAACAGACCCACATAAGGATTTTAGGGTCTGTAATGATGCTTCAAAGGAATGAGTAAGGGGAGTGTTTGTTGGGTCATGTTGTCATTGATGCCAAAGATTGATGTCAAGTGATTGTTTGATGTCAAGTGATTGATTGATGCCAAATGATTGATTTATTGATTGATTGATTGATTGATTGGTGTATTCTCCTTGATGTGAATGCATAGATGAGAAATGGAATCATAGTCATTGATATGATGCATATTTGGGTTGATGTAAAGATGATTCATTATTGTCTTATCACGATTGATAAGGAGTACAAATGGATGAACTCCAAAGTGGTACCCTTATGGTGAAAGCCCTCACATGAAGATTCTTTACGGTTGATTTATCCTAGAGGTATGGATGGAGAACCCATGCTTATATGTGGAATAATGAGATGAAGATCAGTTAAGTTGTTGGTGAAACTATCCTAGATGGATAGCGCTTGTCATGCCATTTTTAGTGGTACATAGAATGTCACATAACTTCTCATAGTTTAAGAGTTATGGCCCTACGAAGATGAAGGACCGACATAGGTTGGCTTGAAGACCCAAAATGTCAAAGAAGTCAAAGAGCTTGCAAAGAATAAATTATTATTTAAATGATAAAGTGAAGTGACAAAGTCAAGGAGGATTATTTAAATAATAAAGTGAAGTGAAAAAATCAAAGAAGATTATTTAAATGATAAAGTCAAGTGAAAAATTCGAGGAATATTTAAATAATAAAGTGAAGTGACAAAATCAAAGAATATTATTTAAATGATAAAGTAAGCTGACAAATTCAAGGAGGAATATTTAAATCAGAGAGCTTTCTTATTATGGAAAGTGGCTAACCCTAAAAATGTGGAAAATAGGTTAAGTGACCCAGAAATGGGTTAAATGACCTAGAAGTGGGTTAAGTGACCTAGACGATAGCTAATTTGAGAGTATAAATAAGAGGCAAGGGTCTGTTGTGAAATGTATGACTTGTGTATATTTCGTGATATCTCTTGTGCATCCTTGAGCTTGTATTCAAGATCTATTCTTAGAGAGAGATCGTTTGGAGGATCTCATGGATGCATGGAAGTTTCAGCAAGTCTGAGATCATGAAGGCAAAAGTTTTTGAAGCTTAGAAACCCTAGTTTCTGAGGTATACACAGGCTCCAACGAGTTAGGACGTGTACATACACGAGATGTATGAGGACAGGTCGTGTACAATGAGTGAAGTCATGAAGACTTGTGATTGAGCTAATGAAATGCTCTTGGAGAATGAAGCAGGTTCCAGATATGCATTTTATGGGCTCATATCTGCCATAGAAACTCTAGTATGGTTACATTGTTGTCTTGGTGGATACTCTTGTTTGTTGTGTAGTGAATTCTTAATGAATTATTGGTATGGTTGTTGTGATTTGGTTTGTGTTGACTGATAGAGTGAGCAACACTCTTATAATTCGGTACTGATATGATTACTATAGTATACTAGTTGTTTATACATGATGAGTATTATTCATATTGTTTGGTTGAGGAGCATGAGTTTGTTGTGGAAGAACATATATGTGTTGAGATTGGTTATGGTTCAGATATTACAGTGACAAGATCCTAAGTGGATGTGACAGAAGAAAAAGAGTCTAAAGGGCCAGAAAGATGAAGTCTCAGAAACCCTAGTTTATGAAAGTATACGCAGGCTGCAGTGAGCTAGAGCATGTACATACTTGGGCTGCACTACTGGTAGGGCACGTACATACACATTCTAACCTACCAATGGGTTGCATACATATTGATAGATTGACATCTGTTGAGGATTGTTTCCTCATCTCAGTTGGTGCCAAGGGTGTAAGATGATTCTTGCATTATAGAGTCGGTACTCTTGTAGAGTTGTACTCTATTCAGTTGTTGTTGATAACCCAAGGATTGAAGTCCATAATAAAAAGAAAATTGTACATACATCTTGTGTTCCTTGTGTTCCTTGTGATGATGTTTTGTTGATGATATATTGTTGATATATGTTGCTAATATATGTTCACATTTAGATGGTTATAAATGATTGTAATAAGTAATGAGTAAATGGTGTTTTCTAGCTAAGAAGTTTGTGAAGGGGAATTTTTGGGGAAAAGATCCCTACATTGTTCACCCCCCCCTATCAATGTATTCAATGTGTCCAATAATTGGTATTAGAGAAGGCATTCACTATAAGCCTTAATAAGATTGAAGGAGATCCATAGACACAAAAATGGATGATGAAGTTTCAATCCTTGATGAGGAAAACTATTCTACATGGAGAATAGAGATGAGAGTGCATCTAAAGGAAATGGGAGCAGGTATTTGGAAGACATCCATTGGTGGATCAGTTTCTTTGAAAAACAAGTCAAAGTTTGTAGCTCAAAGGGAAGGAAAGAAGAATGATGCATTGGCTCTCAAGACAATTCTTTGTGGAATCTCAAGCCCTATAAAGGAGAGCATGGGACAATGAACTTCCACTAAGGATCCATGGATAAATATAGAGGATACATATCAAAGAAAAAAGGAAGACCTTGAAGACAACTCCATCAGGAAGAATGAAGGCAAAGAATAATGTGATGATGTTGACAAAGAGGAAGATCTTGAAGACATTTCAAATGAGGGAAAAGAATCATGTGATGATGTTGGCAAAGAGAAATATCTTGAAGACATTTCAAATAAAGTTAAATAATCTCCACAAACCCTTGATTGCAATAACTCAAAATGTGATGATGTTGAAGTTTTATCTACTAGTGAAGAAGAAAATCTAGAAGTAGTTTAGATAAAATCAATTGAATGTTATCCCATGGAAGAAGTAGCAGAAAAACTGTTGGATCTTACAGAGAAAATTGAAAGAAGTTTATATGAATATAGCCATTGCCATGATTATATAGACTATAGCTATCTTTCAGATAACACTAAAAAATTTCTTAAGAAGAGTCAAAAGAAAATCTTGAAGTTAAAGGAAATTCTCAAAGAACAAGAAGAGAGTAATAAGACTAAATTAGATGGAAAGGAAGAAGAGATCAGAAGAATAACGAATGAAAAAGAATACAAGAAGGTATATGATGATATTATCAAAATGTTTGAAATTATTGTCCATCTCAAGACCCAAATCGAGGAAGCCAAAAGGGTAGAGGAACTATAGAAGGATCAAATAAATGAAAAGGAAGAATCATGTCATAAATTAGAAGCTGAAGTTGTTGATATTAGAAAGAAAGTAGATAATTCAAACAAATTCTTGAATAGCTCACAAATCTTTAATGAGATCTTGGAAAGTCAAAGATTGTTGAGAAATACTGGGGGGTGAATCAGTGTTTTGAGCTATCAATCAACTTTTCACTTTTCTTTCACTGAAAATCTTAGTCTACTTTATAGAGACCAGTTGTAGTATATTCTTATGAAAACTGGAGTACATTCAAAGATCTTATTATGAATTTATTCATTCATCAGATGTCTATTAAACAGTAATTCAGTGTAGTAATAACAAAGTAAACTAACACAGATGAATATGACACATGAACACCAGGATTTAAGGTGGAAACCCAAACTCGGGAGAAAACCATCGCTGCCGTTGTCTCTGTCCTCAATGAATATTATTAACAGAACTTCTACAACAGTGTACTAGTGCAGACTCATACTAGTACGCAGGCTTCTACCTACAGAAGGCTACAACCTTCTCTCGTTTACCAGCCTTTCCTGGAAGGGAGATTCAACCCCCTAAATATAGTAGTAGTTTCTAATGACGGGTTTAACCCTCATACTCACTGCTGACCACGTTTCATTAATTTTCACACTGGATCAAGCAGTTTCATCTAGTGGTTATGACAACCACATAAATTATCTCTAGAGTAAACACATATCTACAGACTGCCAGGCAGCTGCAAAATCTTCCTAAACACACATTAAATAAGTTACTAAACCTGGATATGATGCTGCAGCTCTCGTGGTTGTTCAACCTACGGCCGAGAACTCT
>JZKD02S1913989.1:1062599-1082680 GCA_000966675.3 Picea glauca
AGTATATTCTTATGAAAACTGGAGTACATTCAAAGATCTTATTATGAATTTATTCATTCATCAGATGTCTATTAAACAGTAATTCAGTGTAGTAATAACAAAGTAAACTAACACAAATGAATAAGACACATGAACACCAGGATTTAAGGTGGAAACCCAAACTCGGGAGAAAACCACCGCTGTCGTTGTCTCTGTCCTCAATGAATATTATTAACATAAATTCTACAACGGTGTACTAGTGCAGACTCATACTAGTATGCAAGCTTCTACCTGCAGAAGGCTACAACCTTCTCTCGTTTACCAGCCTTTCCTGGAAGGGAGCTTCAACCCCCTGAAGATAGTAGTAGTTTCTACTGAAGGGTTTAACCCTCATACTCACTGCTAACCACGTTTCATTAATTTTCACACTGGATCAAGCAGTTTCATCTAGTGGCTATGACAACCACATAAATTATCTCTAGAGTAAACACAGATCTACAGACTGCCAGGCAGCTGCAAAAGCTTCCTAAACACACATTAAATAAGTTACTAAACCTGGATATGATGCTGCAGCTCTCATGGTTGTTCAACCTATGGCCGAGAACTCTCTGTCAGTGAAAATCTGCCTCCTGTCTGCCACAATGAGGTTCCTCCATCCTCAAACCTTCCATGCTGTCTACACAAATGACCTCAGTCACCTGTCGATTATCCCTTCTGTCAGAAAAATGACCTCCACGTCCTCCAAAAGGAAGACCCCTGCCGCCTATCACCATCCTTACTTGGCCTTCTGTCCCACCTGAAGAAATGGCATCGACCCCTTCTTAAACCCCTGGGTTCAGGAACAGTTCAACACTCATCGGGTCCCATATTTATTGCTTGGGGTAACTTGGACCCCTTTTTAAAATTTGAATTAACCCTACGCGCCTTTTGTGAATTGGGTTTCGGGATTCCTTATGTATCGGTTTCTTTGCCACTTAAATTCGCGATTTCCGAATACCCGACTTCCACCGTACTCTTGACACACGTTAGACCTGCTGGCTATAGGCCTTGGCCCATATGACCGTCAACACATGACCTCGGTCAAACCTTTTATCGGGGTTTCGACATTTTTGATGTCACCATGCACATGCCTATGGAATCCCCGATCCTCCGATCCCCGATTCTCCGTTGAAGGAAATCAACGGTCCTGATCCTTTCTGGATTTGACTGTCCAGATTCAATCGGGATTTCTTTCATCGCTATTTCACAATGCACAAATCCCTTGTCACCAGGATCTTCGATTTCCCGACGGCGCCCGATCCTTTTGCACGTGTCCTTCCAGATAGACGACTCTGATCTTTCGAGGTGGCCCACACACTATCTTTCGTATCGAGAAATTGCATTTCACGAGTTCGGGGTTTCTGATGCACTTGTTCACGGGAGTCACGAAACCCCGATTCCCGATTCTCCGATACGGGCTGTGATCAACGGTCTAGATCTCATGTTGATCTGACGGTGCAGATTCAGTCGGGATTTCGCATATCGCGAAATCAAGATTTTCGTTGCATTGTATTCTTTGCATATTGAAACCTCGATCCCCGAAACTCCGATGAAGCCTTCTGTCTACAAGTGGATGGTCCCGATCTCGGCTTGATTTAACGACTACGATCAAATCGTGATTTCAAGGTTTTCGTTGTCGAGTGAACTAGACATTTCAAAGTCCCGATCCCCGATTCTCCGATGTCTTATCTCCCTCGCATCTTTTGCAAATCTGACGGCTGACGGGTATCCGCTTCCAATCTGACGGCGCAGATCACTTCTTCTGCACTCCAACTCCTGCGCTTAACATCTGTGCAGCTTCTCCCGATCCAACAGCTTTCGGGATTTCTGAGTGATATCCGACAACTCTCGGTCTCTTTCCTGTGCTCCTTGTGCGTATAAGAACGTTATGCCTCTCCTCGAATCCTTAAAGGATTCCGACGTCTGCGCGTGATCATTCACCTCTCTGAACTTTGTCTTTTGTTTGCCTGTCATCCTGTAAAAACATGCCAACAATCCTTTGTACTTTCTTCCTGTACACATGCCATATTCATTGTTGTACTTGCCATCAATGACAAGCATATGCTACCTGTTAAACATTTCCAACAAAGATCACCAAATGATAAATCAGGTCTTGGATACAAGGGAGAAGCTACACATGTTGAATAAAGCACCTCAAAGAAGCATGAGGTAAGTCCCTCACTCTGAAAGGATGAAGATAATGTTGCAAGACAACCATCTACAAAAGGAAAGGACAATTTCAAAAGAACAAAGAAAGGAAGACATCAAGAAGCCATTTTTACACCTCAAAGAAAATGGACACCAATGCAAAGGTATGAAAGAATTTTTCATGGTCAATGTCATTCATGTAATGAATATGGTCAAAAAGCTTTGGAATGAAAATATTATGCAAGAAGAGATAATGGAATATTTCATAACACCATAAGGTGTTGGAGATGTTATCAAGTGAGACACATTGTTGTTCATTGTCATAGCATGAGATGCTACAACTGTAGTGGATTTTGCCACAAATCCCAATATTGCTAGAACACAAGAAGAAGGTCCATGATGAGGAATTCATATAGCATGACTAGAAGAAGGAATGAAGTAAGGAAGGGAGACATATTTGAAAATATGGAAGCTCAAAGCTCAAGTTTTGAGAAACAGGGACACCTTCAGAAGTGGGTGAAGAAGACTAAACAACTTGAGCATAATGGAATCCTTAAGAGAGGATCAAGTGTGACATCTACAAAAGAATACATGGGTGATAGTGCTAACAATTGTGTACATACGCAAGATGAACTTGAATAGGTCACGTACATACACGAGTTGTCTATGCAACAGGTCACGTATATGTGGTAAAGACTTAGGAAAGAGGATACACACATGGGTTGCAACTTAATGTGATGGTATAACTCTATGATGCAGGGTCTGACATAGTTTTTTGCAGGCTCTGCAATTGTTTGCTACAGGTTTTTATGTTTACATATTGTATTATTTAATGTGATGATATAAAATGAAAGGCTATATATGATGGGTGGCACTAATCCATGAGTATGGATTGAGGCTGATCTGTTGGGGTGCATGGCTGGTACATATTTGAGTTTCATTGATATATCTTATGATGTATTATTAAAATCATATTTTATGCATGCACTTGACATATGGTTGGACTACATATTGGAACATGTACTTGGTGACTTGATGAAGTGATCATGTTGTACATCATTGATGAGCTTTATCTATAGTTGATACATGATTGATACACTTCTAGTACATTGGTAGAGGCACCTACTAGTAGCTTGATTGACACATGTTTTATGATGGATTTAGAATACATGCATGACGATTCATCTTGCTATAGTGCATGATTGATGTACTTTCTTGGTACAAGTGGTGATACATGTTGATGTACATGTTTGATACACTCATATATGGTATATGTTTGGATGATATGATAAGACACTTGATTGATTGAGATACATGATTATTGGTTCATGATGGAGACATATCATGAGTGATATGACACGTGGTTGACATACCATTGGCAGATGCACATGGTTGGCATATTGGTAGAAGCACATGGTTGGAATGTTGTTAAAGGAATATGATTCTTACACCATTGGAACATGTTTTTAGCATTCCATTGATGATATCTTATGGCACATTGTTTGTTGTTGATGTACACTATTAATGTACATGGGTGTTGTGGATGGTGGGCACACATTTTGGCACAGGATGTATTTTTTCATTCATTGACATATCGTTTTCTTCATAATGTTTGGTATGGCATGAGTTTCATGCATGGACAGGTCCAAGGATTTTCATGTGGTAGCATATTGTTCATTTTCCATAAACGATACAGGGAGACATACCCATAGAGGGATTCATTCTTCTTCCCATGATTCTATGAAGAAAGAAGCCTATATTTGGAGAAAGACCATAGAGGCATAGTTCCAGCGGGAGTGATGGTCATAGGGGGAGAATGAGAAATCTACCTTCATCATTACATCAGAGTGATATTCCTCATTCAAAAGGGGAGATATTATTCAGAGAAATATCAAAGGCATTTAGACAATGGGAGAGATAGTCAAAGGGGGAGAGATAGTAACATTTATGTGGTTGATTATTATTAATGTGGAGAGATAGTCATAGTGATATATGATTGTTGATGTAGAGCATGCCTTGTCTACATGTTGACATCAATGATTGGTGTTGACATCAATGTTTGTATTTCCATCAATTCCAAAGGGGGATATTGTTGGATCATGTTGCCATTGATGCCAAAGATTGATGTCAAGTGATTGATGTAAATTAATTTATTGATGCCAAATGATTGATTGATTGATGTATTGTCCTTGATGTGAATGGATAGATGACAAATGGAATCATAGTCATTGATATGATGCATAGTTGGTTTGATGTAAAGATGAGTCATTATTGTCTTATCATTGTTGATAAGGAGTAAAAATGGATGAAATCCAAAGTGGTCCTGTTATGGTGAAATCCCTGATAGGAAGACACTTTACGTTTGAGTTATCCTAGAAGTATGGATGGAGAACCCATTCTTATATGTAGAATAATGAGATGAAGATCAGTGAAGTTTTTGGTGAAACTATCCTAGATGGATAGTGCTTGTCATTCCATTTCCGATGGTATGTGGAATGTCACATAACTCCTCATAGTTTGAGATTTATGGCACTACGAAGATGAAGGACCCTCATAGGCTGGCTTGAAGCCCCAAAAGGTCAAAGAAGTCAAAGATCTTGCAAAGAAGAAATTGTGTTTTAAATGATAAAGTGAAGTGACAAAGTCAAGGAGGATTATTTAAATAATAAAGTGAAGTGAAAAAATCAAAGAAGATTATTTAAATCATAAAGTAAGGTGACAAAGTCAAGGAGGAATATTTAAATAATAAAGTGAAGTGACAAAATGAAAGAAGATTATTTAAATGATAAAGTAAGGTGACAAATTCAAGGAGGAATATTTAAATTGAATAACTTTCTAATTATGGAAAATGGCTTACCTTAAAACTGTGGAAAATAGGTTAAGTGACCTAGAAATAGGTTAAGTGACCTAGAAAGGGGTTAAATGAACTAGAAGTGGGTTAAGTGACCTAGAAGTGACCTAGAAGATAACTACTTGGAGAGTATAAATAAGAGGCAAGGATCTCTTGTGAAATGTACCACTTGTGTATATTTTGTGAGATCTCTTGTGCATCCTTGATCTTGTATTGAAGATATATTCTGAGAGAGAGATCATCTAGAGGATCTCATGGATGGATCAAAGTTTTGGCAAGTCTGAGATTATGACGAAAAAAGTCTCGGAAGCTCAAAAACCCTAGATTATGTGTTATACGCACACTGTAGTGAGCTAGGGAGTTTACATACATGGGATGCATGAGGACAGGGCACGTACAGTGAGTGAAGTCATGAAGACTTGTGATTGAGCTGATGACAGGCTCTTGGAAACTGAAGCAGGTTCCAGATCTGCATTCTATGGGCTCAGATGTCCATAGAAACTATGGTATGGTTACATTATTGTCTTGATGGATACTCTTGCTTGTTGTGTAGTGAATTCTTAAGGAATTATTGGTATGGTTTTTGTGATGTGGTTTGTGTTGGCTGATAGAGTGAGAAACACTCTTATAATTCAATATTGATATGATTGCTATAGTGTACTAGTTGTTTATACATGATGAGTAGCATTAATATTGTATGGTTGAGGAGTATGAGTTTGTTGTGGAAGAACATAGATGTGTTTAGATTGGTTATGGTTCAGATAGTACAGTGACAAGATCAGAAGTGGATGTGATAGAAGAGAAAGAGTCTGAAGGGCTAGAAAGATGAAGTTTCATAAACCCTAGTTTCTGAAAGAATATTTTGGGTGCAGTGAGCCAGAGTGCGGACATACGTGGGCTGCACTACTAGTAGGGTGCGTACACACGCATGTTGAACTACCGATAGGTCACGTACCTATTGACATATTGACATTTGTTGAGGATTGTTGCCTCATATCAGTTGGTGTTGAGGGTGTAAGTTGAGTCTTGCATTATAGAGCTAGTGCTCTTGTAGAGTTTTACTCTATTTAGTTGTTGTTGATAACCCAAGGATTGAAGTCCGTAATAAAAACAAAATTGTACATACATCTTGTGTTCCTTGAGTTCCTTGTTATGATGATTTGTTGATGATATATTGATGATATACATTGTTGATATATGTTCACATTTAACTGGTTATAAATCACAACAATAAGTAAGTGGTGATTTCTAACTAAGAAATTTGTGAAAAGGAAGTTTTGGGAAAAAGATCCCTACACTATTCACCCCCCCCCCTCTCAGTGTAGTCGGTGTGTCCAAAAATGTTAATGCAAGAAGATTATGTACTTGCCTCTGAATCACAGAAAATAAAAACTCATGAAGAAAATTATGCATGTCATGATTTAGAGTTTATTACTATTGTGCATGCTTTGAAAATGTGGTGAAACTACCTATTAGGGAGGAATTTTTTGTTGAAAACAACTAATGTTAGTCTTAAACACGTTTTCAACTAGAAAAACTTGAATGGAGGACAAACTAGAGTCTTTGATTTCCTAAGTAAGTATGATTTTGAAATAGAACATATCAAAGGAAAAGAAAATAAGATAGCATATGCCCTTAGTAGGAAAATAAATGCAATTTCTAGCAGCAATATACAATCTAATTTGAAACAAAAAAACTTACACCAACAACAGAAAATGATGAAAATGACAGGAAAATTCAAGAAAAATGTCAAAGTAATAATCCAATTGAGGGAGAATCAAAATTCAACAACAATCAGGAAGGTTTAGTGTTGTACAAAAACATAATTTTTGTTCAAAACAACACAGAATTAAGGAAATTGATATTAACTGAAGTACACAAGAAACCTTATTTAGATCACCCAAGTTATCAAAAGACTATAAAAACATTTAAGAAATCATATTTTAGTCTTGGGACAAAAACAAAAGTAGTTCAATATTTGGCTAGGTATTTTGAGCACCAACAAGTTGAAGCCGGGCACTGTCACCTAGCCGGATTATTACATCCCATACCCATTCCTAAGTGGAAGTGGGAAGTGATTATTATTGATTTCATTACATGATTACGTAACACTAAGAAGAAAAATGAGTCTATCATCGTAGTAGTATATATCCTCTCAAAAGATGCACAATTTATTACAGTAAAACCTACTCACAAGGCCATAAACATTGTAGAACTTTTCATGAAGGAAATTTTTAGATTGCATGGTTTACCAAAAACTATCATCTCATATAGGGATACAAATTTCACTTTGAATTTCTAGAAGTCCTGATTTAGTGTTTTGGACACTCAATTGAGTTCTAGCACCGCATATCATCCTCAAACTGACGGTCATACTGAAAGGACTAACTGAATTGTAGAGGATATGTTGTCGATGTATGTAATGGACTTCCCCACAAAGTGGGAAGATTAACTTCATCTAGTTGAACTTTCATATAACAAATGTTATTACACATCATTAAAAATGATTCCATTTGAGGTAATATATGGCAAGAAGTTCCAAACACCTATTATTGGGACAATCCGGTTGACATAATTATTTTGGGTCCCAAAATGCTTAAAGAAATGGAAACAAGTGTTTAGAAAGTAAAAGAGAATTTGAAAAGTGCACAGGATAGACAAAACAGTTTTCTATACTTTAAAAGGAAACATACATAATTCAATATAGGATATCATGTCTATTTAAAAGTTAAACCCAGAAACCATTCTTTCAAATTGGGAAAGAGTTCCAAGTTGTCACCATTATATTTTGGTACATTTGAAGTGCTTGCCAGAGTAGGGTTGGTGGCTTATCCTCTTACACTACCAACCAATTTAAAAGTACATCATGTACATGATGTAACTCATATTTTAAGTTGCAATGTGATCTGTATGGAACTAGAATATGAGTTCCAAATGGAACTGCTACGCATTCTCGACAAGAAGGGAAATTTGTTGTGGAACTGATTTATTGCTCGGGTTAAAGTGTAGTGGAGGCACTTTAATCCTCAAGAGGCCACTTGGGAAATGAAAGAAACCATGAGGAAGGATTATTCATTCTTGTTCTAGAGTGTTCGGTAACCCATCAGGGGCGAAGATAGGATAGTTCTTGATTAAGCTTTTGCACTTGAGAAGAAGAAGGATGTTCCATCAGTGACACTTTGGCTGAGCCCAACCCAGGGGGGTTGACCCACTTCAGGTGGAACATTTCCCTTTGATGGCCTAAGACGTCACCTAGGAGCCATTGATGTCACCTTCAGTGTATGGCAATTTGATAGGGCAGTTGGCACGTGTGGTGGGGTTTGGAGGCCCAAAGAGGGAAATCGTTGTCACTTTTTGTTGCATTTTCCCTAAAAAGGGGCCAACGTCTCCCTTAGTAGGGCTTGATGTCTTGATTATGCTCATTTAGGTTTTTGATTTAACAATTTAATGTAAAAATAGTGTGATTTTGGTTTATAGCCTTGTCGACTATTTTTAATGACCTAATTTTAATTAGAGGTTATGATACAATATATATTGAGGAGTTTTTCCCTCATTTTGACAATAACACACAACTCACTCTCTTGTGAGGTCTGATTTTTTCACCCTAGTTTGGGTATTTGGTCTTTTATAAGAGGCACACTTGTTGAAGGAAGGATTTTCTTGGCATATTTTGGCATTTCTCTTGAAGGAAGGTTTACAACTAGGGTTTGCAATGTTATTTCTTCATGATATGTAAGTGTATTTTCTGCAAAACTTCTTAATTGAATGGTTGTAGGTTTGTATTCTTGCATTTATTATAAATTTTCTGATTTAAAACCCTAAGTGACAAGCACACAAGTAGGTCCTTCTTTCATGTCCCCTAAAAGAGAAATATTCAACCATTGAAGAAGGAAGGAAGAGCCTAGCCTTTGCTACACTCTTTTCACTTCTTCCCCTTGAGCTAGATGTGCTTTTATAGGTTAAGAAGAAGGGGACATCCCAGGCCTAGGTTATGTACACCTAGGGTAATCCATCTTCTAGGGTTTGGTGATAGATCCTTGCCATTGCAACACTCTCCCTCACCTCATTCTCTTGTTTTAACATATTTTTTATGCTAGACATTTTGCCAAGTTTTACCTAAGGAAGGGGGAAAGAGCATGAGGCCTTTCTTAAGAAACACCGAAGTGAGCCTCTTTCCCCTAGGGTTTTGATTCTAGGGCCCTGCCATTGCATCACCTTAGAACCCTTCCCTCTTTTCCTTAGCCTTTTACTCCTTTAACCTTGCGTCCTCTCCTTAATTGACTCCATCTACCCCTAGGCACTAATCTTAGATCCACAATGTTGAAGTGATAGTGCTCAAACGACTTCTTAAAACTTTTAAATTTGAAACCCTAACTAAGCTGACACCATACTTGGTTATTCCATCTTGACGCAACACCTTTTGATGATAAGAAATTAGATGATGGTTGAAAGAATTTATTGAGTAAAGGATTGATTAGATACACTCTAGGCTACATCATTTCAATAGTTATTGATGAATTAATACTTTTCCACTGATATATTAATAAATGTTGACCTCATTGATATTTTTTGTTTTAATTGCTTACATATTAATATCAGATAGTTACATGAAGAACTAACCCACTGAATTACAGCCTGCATATATTACCTTTCTATTATCTTGTTCCAGACAGGTGTTCTCATTTGGGCATACACTTCTTTATTGGTTGTTTAGTCGACTATCTGATCTTTGTTGCTAACCTGTGGGGAGGAACTTTTCTTTGACCTTTATACTTTGGCCTCTTCAAAACCCTAGGTTATCGGGGATGTCTCCCCTGGGCTAACCACCCTGAATAGAAATAACCTCCCCATTGTGGTGAAATTGGGTGGGGTAGGTTCCTGTTACGCCTATTTGGCCTCTATCTTCCAGCCATTTGACCTAGCTACAAATTGTGCGATAACAAACCCAATTTTGTTTTATGGATAATGGTATGAGTTTTGATATATTTGTAGGTAATACTATTATATATGGTTATTGCATGTCATTCTATTTCCGATGGTATGTGGAACATCACATAACTCCTCACGTCACAGTTAGAGAGTTATGGCCATGTGAAGTTGGAGAAAGGTTGGGGCAATGGACCCAAGTTTGTTTGATGGATAATGGTATGAGTTTTGATATATTTGCAGGATAGAATATTCTATATGGATAGTACATGTCATGAAATTTCCAGTGGTATGTGGAACACCACATAAATAATCATGGTTAAAGATTTATGGCCACGTGAAGTTGGAGAACCCTCATGAGTCATCTAGAAAGCCCAAAAGGTCAAAGTAGTCAAAGTGGTTTAAGAGATTTTGGAAGGTAAATAATAAAGTGAAGTGATGAGTGTACTATAAGTCAAAGTGAATACAAAAGAAATTATTTAAATAATAAATTTAATGGAGAAATTACTAAGTGGACAACTGGTTAGAAGTGGGTTAACCCTAAAATAATGAAAATGGGTTTAGATGGTTAAAAGGTAACCCCTTGAAGAAGCTATAGAAAATTATAAATAAGAGGCAAGGCTCTCTCATTTTAATCACACTTGAGAATATTGAATATCTACAGGCAATTAAGGTAACCAAAGGATATCTAAGCCAAATTTCAGAGGGAAGGTGAAGTAAAGAAGGCCAAAATTCAAGAGAGGATAAATTCTTTTGATGATGTTTTCTAAGTGTAAATGTGTTGAACCTGCAGAGAATAGATCTAACTAGAAAATACTACACACATTTGCAGAGAGAAATTGAGAAAGAAGAAGCAAGATAGAAAGAATGGAAGAATTCTCATTAACCGTATTCCACACTCAAAGAGTGAATACTTTACAATAGATATAGGCTACATAGGTAACTAATGAGCCATATTGGTGTTCTAGAGTGATCTGGACACACACCAACAGTTACGGGTGTGAACTGCCACCTAGTCTAGTCTCTCAGGTAGTTATGGGAGTGAACTGCCACCTAGATGAGTTAACTAGTCAACTAGTCTTCAGTTAACTAACTGAACAAAGAGTAGTGAGTTGGTGATGATCCGAATGTTGCATGGTGACAAAACCAATGCAACATCTAAACTCAACTCAACTAGTCAAACTGAAGTGTCAACTGAAAGAGAATATTATCCAGGTGGAATATTCTCCCCTAAAATATAAGAGACTAGATAATGACTATTTATGACTAATAAAAAAGGAATAACCTTAGGAAAATTAAATCCTAGGTGTGTGTGAAGTAACTTCAACACCCCCACTAAACATCATGATGGTGAAAATAAAGAATGGGTCCCGGCTACGAGGCCATGTTAGGTACCCAAATACAAAAGATACACTGAACTAAATGAGGAAAGAGGGAAAACCTCATGGGAACAAAACCCCCCCTCAAATTACAATGCATAAAGTAAAAAATGATAAGGAACACAGACAATTTCTAAGCAACCATGTCCTTCACTCCAAGAAGACCTCGCAACTATGCAAGTTTGTGCTCTTTGAAGATTTTGTTGAAGATGTAGATGTCTGGATGGATCTGATGAAGTATATGCATCATTGATATTTCCACACATATACACTTTATCTTCTTTTAATGAATAATATCCAAATAAATTTTGGATGAAATTTTGAAAACCGTGCGGCCGTTTCTAGAAAAATGCTGAAATTTTGTTGATTTTGAAACTATCATAACTTCAGTTTCCGGACTCCGTTTCGGATGATTTTTTTTTTGAAATTGGATATTTTCCTGAGAGGAATTCAAATATCCAATTTGTTTCTGCATATTTTTCTTAGAAAATATCATAATGGCGTATGATATTTGCGGCTCCCTTTTTGTCTCCTGAGATGCATGCAATAGTGTCTGCATGTGACTCCTGAGATGCATGCCACATATATTCCACATGAATTTCAAAAAATAGATCTGAAATGGAGTAGACATCATCTTCAATTATTGGAATACTAATTTCTACAAAAACGTTTGTAGAAGACTCTTCATAATAAGAGACTTGATCTTATGTTGGCTTCTCTTCTACCTCTATCTATTCGACCTCCTGCATGAAATATTCACAATATTATTTATTCCCAAATAGAACCTCCAATATGGTCCATAATTTATTTGGAGTTAATCCTTGTGATTCTTCATATACTTGATGGAAAAGTTTGGGAGAAACAGACATGCTGATACTTCCTATGGCCATATCTTGTCTATTGAGAAAGTCATTTTTCTCATCGACAGAATCAGGCTCTACTTCCATTGGCATGGTTATTTGGTATAAGCCTTTGCATATTAGCAGAAGAATTTTTTTTGGCTTCTATTCCAAATAGTTATGAGGCATGAGAAATATTTTCAGCAAATAATCCATCTTTATTTGTTCTTCAATCTTCAGTACTTGGAAAAAATTATTTGGTGTAGATTTTTCTTAGCAGTTCGTCGACTCTGATACCATGTAAATGTGTTGAACCTGCACAAAATAGATCTAGCTAGAAAATACTACACATGTTTGTAGAGAGAAATTGAGAAAGAAGAAGCAAGAAAGAAAGAATGGAAGAATTCTCATTATCTGTATTCCACACTCAAAGAGTGAATAATTTACAATAGATATAGGCTACATAAGTAACTAATGAGCCATAGTAGTGTTCTAGAGTGATCTGGACACACACCAACAATTACGAGAGTGAACTGCCACCTAGTCTAATCTCTCAGGCAGTTACGGGAGTGAACTGCCACCTAGCTGAGTTAACTAGTCAAATAGTCTTCAATTAATTGATTCAACAAAGAGTAGTGATTTGGTGATGATCCGAATGTTGCATGGTGACAAAACCAATGCAACATCTAAACTCAACTCAACTAGTCAAACTGGAGTGTCAGTTGAAATAGAATATTCTCCAGGTGGAATATTCTCCCCTAAAATATAGGAGACTGGATAATGACTAATTATGACTAATAAACAAGGAATAACCTTAGGAAAAATAAATCCGAGGTGTGTGTAAAGTCACTCCAACACTAAGGTATGTTATTTACAGGTCATCTCACCATTTTCTCAATAAACATTTTTGTAGAATGATTCAGACCATGAAATTGGGATTCCATTGAGGAAACTTATCTAAGTAGCTATGATAAAAATTTCATCTTGTGGGTCATTGTCTTTTTTGAGTTACAGGCCATGGAAAATAGGGCTAGTGGCTAGTCCTGAAACTAGTCTAAAACATGTGTTTAGGGTAAAAAAGTCATAACTTCTTCATAAGAGATCCAAATTTAGTGATACCAAATGTATTGGTTAGAGTACATTCTCTAGTATTCTTTGTACAATTTTCATATCCATACAACAACAATTCTATGTGGGGCATGCTCTACAAGTTCACTGTCTAGAATAAGCCATAATTCAACATGGTATGACATTTTTTTTATAACGCCTTTTTGTAGAGGTTCCAAGTAGTGAAATATGGAGGAATTGCATAAAATACACCGAAGAACATTGTGTACCATTTTTAGATATTTATTCATTACAGGTACATAGTTGTGATTATTGCAAGTTAGGTTTTTTTACTAATACAAAATTAGTCATGTGAGACTAAAGTAAAGTTTGATGAAAATGCTATTCTCTTGTTGTTAAAGTTAAGGAAGGTTTGCAGGTATGTGATCATATACACCAACTCTATTACAGAGCTACAAATCATATTTGGATGATGAAATTGATGAGGGATTTTGGTTGAGGTACATGTTGGGTACATGGTTGAGACAAGTAGTTGATGAGTTGGCACATACATGAGGTGTATAGTTGATGATGTTGATACATCTTGATGAGTCATAGTTTATGTGTATTTGATGCATGTTTGGTACATATTTGGTGCATGGTTGATGCACTCATTGATGGTACAAGTTGCGGTACAAGTTGGTGTATGGTTGATGCACTTGTTTATGGTACAAGTTGATTACATGTTGTTTGGTATAGGCTCATGCATGGTTGATGAACTTGTTTATGGTACATGTTGATTATAGTTTGATGTAAAGGTTGATGCATGGTTCAGGTTATTGGAATAGGTTGTCTGGTGCAGCTTGATTGGTACAGTTTTACAACTGTAAATCTCTCAGTGATAGTGTGATAATGGTTCCATCATTCTACTTCTACGATAGGGTGGTTGGATTGTGCAAGGACAGGTGGTTGTATCCACCTTCCGGTTGTAGTAGGAGAACATAGGGGCTTGTAGTCTCCTTTTTTTTTGTAGCCAAAGAATTGGGGAGTTGGAGCTTCCCTCAGGTTGTATCCTGAGAATATAGGTGGTTGGATCCTCCTTCCAGTTGCAGTTGGAAAAAAAAGGAATCTGGTGCTTCCAACAAATGTAATTCCTAAAGACATATAAGAAAAAAGATTTTGTGGTTTTCTCCCTCTTTGGGTTTCCACATAAAAACACTAGTGTACTATGTATGTATATCATTTCTCATTTGTTCATTGTTTATTTACTCTGCAACAATTGGATGATAATGCTACATTCATATAACACTTGCATATTGTGGTTAAAAAGGATTGAATTTCTCTATTACCGATTCAACCCCCCTCTCAGTAATCCAACAATTGGTATCAGATCCGGTTCCTTCAAGAATCAATTTAACCACTGAAAGGTAGATCATGGAGATAAACAACATGTATAAACATAGAATAGCACCATTTTATGGGCATAAGTATGCATTCTGGAGTAGAAGGATGGAAACATATATACGAGCAAATGGATTTGAAATTTGGAAATCTATAGTAGATGGATACAAAGAACCAACAATTCCTCCAACAAGTGAAAGAGAAATAAAGCTTGGTCAAAATAATTCCAAAGCCACAAATGCACTTCTGAATGGTCTTGTTGAATTGGTATACACCAAAGTTATGCATTGTAAATCTGTTAAAGAAATTTGGATAAAACTTCAAAATATTTATGAAGGAGATTCAAAAGTCAAAGAAGCAAAGGTTCAAACTTACAGAGGTCAGTTCGAACAACTAACGATTAAGTAAGATGAGAATATTGTATCTTACTTATTACGATTCGATGAAATAGTAAATGAAATCATAGGATTGGGAGAATAAATTAAAGAATATGTAATTTTTCAAAAGGCAGTAAGATATCTTCCTATGAGATTTGATCATAAGATATCAACACTAGAAGAAAGAGAAGATCTAGAATCAATAAGCGTGGAAAAACTACATGGAATATTCACAACATATGAAATGAGAATTGAACAGGAAAATCCAAATATAAAAGAAGCATATTTCAAATCATCCAAAAGGTCAAAGAAAAAGAGAAAGCAAAACGAAAAAAAACATAGCAACAATAGTGACATCTTAGAGGATGATGAAGAAATGGCCAATTTTTCAAGAGATTAAACAAGGGAACCAATGACATATATAAAGATAAGATTCCATTGATTTGTTTTAATTGTGATGGTATTGGTCATAAAGGAAAAGAAACCACAAAGAAAATTTTCAAGAAAATATTATGCAACAAAGAAGACATATCCTCATCAGATGAAGATGAAGTCAGTGACAGTAAGACATAAAGAGTTCTATTCATGGAATTATAAGACTTTGATAAAGAAGACACTGAAGAAGAATAGGAAGCGACAGAAGTTGACTACCGAGAAGAATTGTTGACTGCCATAGAAGTTATAATGAGAGAAAAGAGGAAAAACAAGAAGCTACAAGAAGAACTGGACAAGGAGGAAGACACTCAAGAACTAGAGCAGCTCATCATGAAATTGAAGTTTCAAATAGAGGAATATAAAATAATTGAATAAGCACGCAAAGAAAAGTTAGAATAAAGAGACAAGATCATTGGTAATTTGGAAGCAGATATTGCAACATTGAGAAAGGATATTCAAAAGAAAAATATGCAAAAAAACTCAAATTTTTTGGATGACATTATTAGCAGTCAAAGGCCTAATCATGAAAAGTACATACTTGGATACAATCAAACAGAAAATGGATCAAGCTTCAAATAAAAAAAAAAAAANNNCATATCAAAAAAGTTATGTAGAAACAATAAAAGGGGATAGGAATACCTACAAGGAAGATTAAAGAAACACTCCTCCACTGAGAAGAATCAGATTTCAGAATCAAGGAATGACATAAAAAAATATGCCTCAAGAGGAAGAAGGATTCATAAGAATAATTCCTTTCAGAAGAGCTTCAACTCCCAGACCTATCAAACTATGTTTTTGGGTTTATGTTATACATGCAATAATTTTGGACATAAAGATGTAAATTGAAGAGATAATAGTTTAGGAACACAAACAACTTTGAAATTCATACACAAAAAGGTTATCCAAGAAGGCCTAGTGAAACAGAGAGAAAAAACTACAACAAGTTTGAATAATTGAGCACTGAAGTGGAATGCTACAAGTGTAACAACTTTGGACACATAGCCAAAGATTCCAAAATGACAGCCCCTCCTAGAGAACCACAATAGAACAACAACAATCACAAACATGAACCTCAGAAGATAACATGGATAAGAAATTAGAATCAATATATCAATGAAGAATGCACACTCGCTCTACAATATAAGCAAAATAAGCGTGGTTGGTATGTTGACAAAGGATGTTCAAAACATGAAGAACAGGTCAACAAAGACCACGACCCAGAGATCGCAAGATTGGAAATAAAACGAGATGAAGAAAATTCTACAAAGAAAAGGAAAGATGTGAGATACAAAAATATTTGGAAAATAATTGAAATAAAATAAGGACAGGTAAACAAGGAATACGTTCAAGAGATTGTACTTTCAGGAACTGTAGTGAAAGATAAATCCACGGACATAAGGAAAGAATTCAAATATCAGAGAGATGATGAATCTAATAATGAATATGATGATGAATACACTTCAGAACATAAAATTTTTTGAGCCATCCGTCTTAGAGACTCCTATATAATATGAATAATATATAGGGGGAGTCTATGCAGTAGCTGAGACATACCAGAGAACCATCCTTCAAGAAAATTTCATAATTTGAGTAGAAAGATTCAGTGAATTTAGTTAGCATAAGTACAATATGATAGATTAATCAGTTGTAGTAGTACTTCATGATAGTATAGTTACATATGAGTCAAAATTATGGACAGTTGTGTAGCAAAATCTTGAACAATATGGACAGATATGGACGTTAAATCAACTTTTATGAATGGGGAACTTGAAGAAGAAGTCTACATTGAACAACTAGTTCCTAGAGCATGGTACTCTAGATTGGGTAAACATCTATAGAAGGAAGGGTTCAAAAAAGGAAGTGTAGAAAACAACCTCTACATCAAGATACGTCAAACCAACCAAAGAAGTTTTATTTATCAAACTAAGTATATCATAGAAATGCTAAATAGGTTCGGAATGGAAGATTGCAAACTAGTTACCACTCCTATGCAAACCAGTTGCAAGTTGAGAAAAGATATTGATTCAAACTCTACATACCAGAGGAAATATAGCTCAATGATTGGTAGCTTACTATATGTGGCAACATCCAGACTAGACGTAATGTAGGAAGTTGGATAGGTGGCATGATTTCAAGAAACACCAAAGGAATCACATGTATTAGTAGAAAAGAGGATTTTCAGATATCTTAAAGGAATAGAAGTGTTTGGATTATGGTATCCAAAAGTAAAGGATCTATCACTTATTGCCTACACATATGTAAATTGGGAAGGTTGCATTGATGACCGATGAAGCACCAATGGAGCAAAGTTCTACTTGGATGAGTTTTTAGTATCATGGCTAAGAAAGAAATAATCATAAGTATATTTATCTACCGTTGAGGCAGAGCATATTGCAGCAGCAAGATGTCTTACACAGGTTCTATGAACGAAACAAATTCTGACAGATATACAAGTTGAGTATGATGATTCCATTCCAATCTATTGTGATAATACAAGTGCCATCAGTATCTCAAAGAACCCGATGATGCACTCCAATATGAAGAACATTATAATCAAGTATAACTTTATATGGTAATAGGTTACAGAGAAGAACATCACAGTTGAATATGTGGGAACAAAAGAACAAGTGGCAGACATATTTACAAAACTGTTTCCACAAGAAGCCTTTGAGTATCTACACCAAAGACTCGGAGTAATTTCTACTCCAAAATGAATTCTTTTGAATGATTATCTTATATGTCTTAGATTTACATGAGAAAGCACCATAAAGAGGACAGTTTAGGTTGGAAGATCAGTTTCAAGAAGAGTTCATTCAGGGGGAGTATCCCCAAGGAAATTTCAGTTAGCGGGAGCATCCATGGATGGAAATATACATTTTCCATTGATCACAAAAGGGGAGAGATTTATCAGATGCAAAGGTAAATGCTTGGAGAAAGAGCACAGAGACATGGTTCTAGGGGGAGTGATGGTAACATAGGGAGCAGGAATGATATCAATTCAGTATTGCATCATAGTGTTTTCATCAATGCCAAAGGGAGAGATTTTTTATAATTTTGGTTGATTTTCATTGATGTCAACCCTTGAAGAAAGTCAAGTAGAAAATTTAGGTAGCACAAAGGTTTGGGTACTGGACCCAAGTTTGTTTGATCGATAATGGTATGAGTTTCGATATATTTGTAGGTAATACTATTTGATATGTATAATATATGTCATTCCATTTCTGGTGGTATGTGGAACGTCACATAACTCCTCATTTTTAGAGAGTTATGGCCATGTGAAGTTGGAGAAAGTTTTGGGTAATGGACCCAAGTTTGCTTGATAGATAATGGTATGCGTTTTGGTACATTTGTAGGTAAGAATATTCTATATGGATAGTACATGTCATTCCATTTCCAGTGGTATGTGGAACATCACAAAACTCCTCACAGTTAGAGAGTTATGGCCATGTGAAGTTGGAGAACCCTCATGATTCATCTAGAAGCCCCAAAAGGTCAAAGTAGTCAAAGAGGTTTAAGAGATTTTAGAAGGTAAATAATAAAGTGAAGTGATGAGTGTACTATAATTCAAAGTGAATTAAAAATAATTTATGTAAATAATAAAGTTAATTTAGAAATTACGAAGTTGACAAGTTCTTAGAAGTGGGTGAACCCTAAAATAAGGAAAGTGGGTTAAGATTGTTAAAAGGTAACCTCTTGAAGAAGTTACATGAAAGTATAAATAAGAGGCAAGGCTCTCTCATTTTAATCACACTTGAGAATATTGAATATCTGTAGGTGGCTAAGGTAACCAAAGAATATCTAAGCCTAATTTCAGAGGGAAGGTGAAGTAAAGAAGGCTGAACTTCAAGGGAGGATAAATTGTTTTGATGATGCTTTCTAAAGTATGTTATTTACAGGTCATCTCACCATTTTCGTAATAACTTCTTTTCTATAATGATTCAAACCATGAAATTTGGAGGCCATTGAGGAAACATATCGAAGTAGTTGTGATACAAATTTCAACTTGTGGGTCATTGTATTTTTGGAGTTACACTCCGTTGAAAATAGGGTTTCTGGCTAGTCCTGAAACTAGTCTAAAACATGTGTTTTGGGTAAAAATATCATAACTTCTTCATAACAGATCCAAATTTAGTAAGAACAAATGTATTGGTTAGAGTATAGTATGTAGTAGTCTTTGTAAAATTTTCAGATCCATACAAAAAATATTATGTGTGGGGTATTGTCTACAAGTTCTCTCTCTAGAATAAGCTAGAATTCAACAAGGTATACCATTTTTTCTATAGCTCATTTTCTGAGAGCTTCCAAGTAGTGAAATATGGAGGAATTGCACCAAAGACACTAAAACAAATTGTGTACCATTTTCAGATCTTTATTCATTACAGGTACATAGTTATGATTATTGCAATTTAGGGTTTTTGACTAATCCAAAATTAGCCATGTGAGACTAAAGTAAAGTTTGATGAAAATGCTAGTCTCTTATTGTTAAAGTTAAATAAGGTTTGCATATATGTGATCATATACACCAGGTCTGTTAAAGAGTTACACATCAGATTTGGATGATGAAATTGATGAGGGATTTTGGTTGAGGTACATGTTGGGTACATGGTTGAGACAAGTAGTTGATGAGTTGGTACATACATGAGGTGTATAGTTGATGATG
>JZKD02S1913989.1:1088700-1118210 GCA_000966675.3 Picea glauca
AGAGATAGAAAAACCTGATTTTGATCCTCCAAGACTTAAAGTAGTTTCTATACATTCTATAATGATTTATAGGGATTGAAACTTCACATTTTCAAGTATAAAAATGGTAAGAAATAAATGTCTTCCAACAACATGTTGATTAGTAGTACTTTCGATATTCCAATTTCATTTTTTCTTATTATACAAAAATTGAACAATAGATTAAAATCACAGAGAATAAATATGAAGAGAAAATAAATAATCAATATACTGATATATAGAAATTTAAAGCTAGGTGTACTGATATATATATTTCTTGTAATAAATCACAAAATTTAGAAAATGACAACATAAACCATGTATAGACATACATGGGTCTTCTTTTATACACACATATAATTTCCCTTTGGTGAAATAAATGAAATGTAGATTACAAATGCATAATAAATGGGTTTTATAAACCAAATATCCATACATGAACTTGAATACGTTTTTCTCATCAACTATGATATATTGGTGATAATCTGAAACCTATAGGAAATAAAGGAAAAAAAGGGTGATTAGTATTATGTAAACAGAAGGAGAATGATGAATAATTTATTAACAATCATACCTGAACTTACCTTCCATATTTGAACCCTTATTTATGTTCAGATATCTCCAACTCGTAATTTCATTTTCTGTATATTAAGCACATTTTCTTCTTAATTTTATTGGAATCGGGTGATAATGAATTCCTCCAAAATTGCATTTTAGATCCTATTATTGAGCGTTGGTTGTAACTGAGTACACTAAGTTAGAATTTGGATATGACTGCATTCAATAATCTTATGTAAATTATTATAAATTCGTGTATGCTCCTAGAGGCTGAGTAGAGTGAGATGAATGGAGTGATCCTGTTGTAATCTTCATGCTTTGAACAATAAGAGAATCGATACATGCTTGGTGGACATAGCCCAAAGTTGGGAGAACCATGTAACCTTTTTGTTTTTGTGTTTGATCTATTTCTTATGAAATATTTCTGCTGCATACTAGTTTTTGATTTGGTGGATAGGATTAAAAAATGGTATTAGAGTGTTTTTGCATTAGCACGGATCTGAATCGAGGAGCTGAATCTCTACGCACAGATTGGATCTCATAAAACTTTGTTAGCGGTAGTCCTTAGATTCTCTTCGGTTCCCACCATGAATCTTCATAGATGTTGGTGATTTCTCTTCTTTTTCCTTTGCGGTTGGGAGACACTTTATCCATGCAGTGGAAGTCAGTCTCTTTAGATTGAAGCCCGAAAAGATCACTTCCTATTTGCAAGTGTGAGAATGGTCGCAGCTACAGGAGTGGACACAATCTGACAAGTAGATGTTAGTTTTAAAAAGGAAAATCGGATCTGATAGAGGGAGCGTTATTTCCAGGTCAGCATTGGGCGTCCCTAGTGAAGGGAGTGTTGATTGAAGGAATATTTGTGACTTATAAAAATATAAAAATCAGTGCCTATCTATGGTCGAGGAGAGGGCATTGGTTCCAGCCAGTCGCATAGTGTCGAAGTAGTCTGCCACCCACTGCCAACAACGCCCGTCCACTTAGTCCCGCAAGTAGTGCAATAGAAACTCTTGTATGATCATGTATGCCCATTGTATGGCCGTGTATGCCCATAAATTATTGCTACTCCTATATATATAGTGATCATTTCCTTGTTTTGTCGATCTTTCCATGGTAAATATATTACCGTAAATTTTGTGAAAATTATGGGCATATTCAGAAATGAGGATGTGATCTAGAGATACAAAAGGGCGAGGTCCAGTGGTACGGTCGGGCTCATGATTTGGTTTTTTTATGATGATGATTGAATCCTTTTTGTACCTATATTATATGTATTGATAACGATTTTGAAGACGTTTTCAAAGGATATTGTATCAATTCATCGTGGATCTACAAGATGTATGTGCAATTGATATTTTGCAATGGTTTTGAGTTAAATTCAATTTTATTTAATGTTTATAAGGATCTAATGCGCGATCTGTGTGTCACGGGACGAATTCGCAATGCAATTTTCCATCCAGTAGCTTGTTTGGCACTTCATCCAACACCCAATCCGGTACTTGATCCGACACTACGACCAAAACTACATCTAACACTTGGAGCATAAGTGAGTTGACAGTTGTTATATTGGCAGCTTGTGCTGGGCAAATCGTCAACATGGGTTTTGTTCACCCTCGTGGCCTCCAACTACTGATATTTTGACATCTTGGATCAAGCAGTTATGCTAATCATTGAGTGGCTCATTCAGTTTTTAGAAGCTAAAGGTTGTTCACGTGCATTTAATGGGATTTTACATTTTTAGAGGAGGTCGACCCTTTCAGTGGTCGACTTATTGAATTGTAATCATTATAAATACCACCAGTAGTGGCCAAACAAGAATTGTTAGAATCCATGTCGGTGTGTAACTCAGACATTTCCGGAAACTTGTGTTAAGACTGCATTTTTTAATTTAATACCAAAACTATGTTGATTTAGCTTGCGATTTGCATTTGAGGAGTAGCCACGACCTGCTGGGGGGGCCACCAGTGGTATCGGTGAATACTTAGATAGATAGGTTGCATATTTTAGTTGTGTAATTATTATTTACTTCATTTCCCTATTATATGTGTGTTGTTATTTTAAATGATGTGTGTTTGTTGTTTATCATTTAGTTGTTTAAGTTCCCTTTTGCAGGTTGCTTGTAGGAGATAGCTATCTATTATGTTGTGTATTTTATTTATTAGTGAATGGATTGAAAGATACTAACCCTGTTGTGTGTTAAATGTTAAATTGAATTTATGTAGGTTAAAACATAGTTAAAACATAATATTTGTTTAACACAGACTACACAATTTATTTTACAATGTTTCGATGGATGAATAAATGAAAGTTTTGTTAATTGATTTAGTTCTGAATTTTAGTTATTGTTTCATGAATATATTTTCATTATTAATCATGTTGTAGTATGTGAAGATAGAAGTAGAATTTGTATTATGTCTTTACACGCATTTTAATTTGAAATCTGAGTTTTTAATAATAGGATTAACTTAGTTTAATTTATGAAGTTCCAATTCTAGATTTGAATTGCAATTTTAATTAGAAGTTTTATTTTTAATTAAGTTTTTAATCATAAGTTTATAGCCTTGTGAATTTACATGAGTTAGCATAAGACTGCATTTGAATTAAGCAAAATAGTGTTTTCTTATCATTGATGATTGATATATGAAATTGAGAGATCACATGGATTTTCAACATAGTTAATATTTCTTCTATGATGGCTAAGTTCTCATTAGATTTCTTGACTCATACTTTTCATTTCTCCATAGAAGTTAATATTGAATTCATTCCTCTTGAGATATCACTAATCATTAGATTCCATCGTGATGTTATTAAGCATCGAAGATATAATCATCATATTTGAAGTTTCTTGTTATTGTAGATTAAGAATAGTTTTTGATTAATCTCTGAATACTATCATGATGCTTTTGATTAAGTAGGTTAAGACTTTCGTTTGCATATTAGAAATGATTATGAGTTTTGTATTAAGAATATAGTTTATTTACTAAGTAGTTTTGATTACTTTACTTTATGAATACTTTTGATAGGTTTACTTGTTGAATAAGATTCATTAGGTTAGTTGTTTGATTGTTTATTTGTTTACTTGTTGATGCTCATTAAATTGAATATATTGAATAGATTAATTTTTTTGTTGTTGTTTCTCATTAAGTTGAATAGATTGGATAGATTACTTGTTGTTGATCATTATATTAAATAGGTTAACTTGTTCAAAGTAGGTATTTGATATGATTCTTTAGGAATAGTCCATCGATCCATTGTTTAAAGTTGATGAGGGTAAATATTTCAAAGTTCTTTAATAGGGTTTTCTCGTTGATAGTATTTTCTTAAGTAGATTAACCCTTAGTTAGACCATCTCCTTAGTTAGATCACACTTCCTCTATATTTTCTTCCTTGACAGATATAGTGCTACAACTCTAATTTTACTCACCGCAGGTTGAAAATTTAATTGAGGTATTTAGTGCATATAGAACACCCATCACTTTTGGTGTCATTGCTGGGGAGTTGTCTCAAGGTAGGAAATAATTTGGACATAGATCATTTATGAACCTTAGCATTAGTTTGGTGGTGGTGGAACTTTAAGATGAGTGGTAAGAACCTACACATATGTTATAGCAAGTTCCCCCAAACCCAATGGTAGATTTTATTTTTGTTTTCTTTCATGAACAGACCTAGGGACCAAAAGGGAAGATACATTAAAACCAAATAAAACCTTTCGACCAAGGTTCCTTCTGACCTTTTCGGGGGATGGAATATTCCACTCATAAAATCCCCAGTCCGATACTGAAAAGAAGGAGATAGCTCAACCCAAAGAACTAAAGAAATCTCTGAAGAGACTAAAATAAGGAGCACTATAGAACAAAAAATTTAAGCATCAATAATAGTGGGACAGGAGGCAAAATCACTCGAGCCTTCCATAGAACCAACCAGCACAACCTTTGTTTTTTTACCACCATTAGGAGACCATAACTTTGTAGACATCATAGATCCTAAATAGGTGAATACTTTGTTTTAGTTCAACCAATATAATTGTTTCTCAATTTGACATAGAAACTTTGGCACCAATAATATCAATTCACTCACGTACATTCCTAGACATCCAAGAAGTAGGAAGGCCTTCCCATCAGAAGGATACCTTTCTTAGAAAATAAACTTGGGATACTTTGTTCCCTTCAAGGATAAAACCATTTAGGCTAGTACTCTCTTTTTGGAAATAAAACCAGTATGGATGATCAAGAGGATCACAACAATGTAAGACACGAGGAGGGAGAAGAAGCTAGAAACCAAACTGAAACCACCTTCGGGTTTCCAATTTTGGACACCACACAAAATGTCAAAATGAAAAATATTCCCCTCTCAACACTTCCCACCTTTTACGGTAAAAGCAATGAAGACCCGGATACCTTCCTATTTGAGTTTGATATCTTGTGTAGGAGATACAACTACTTACAAGATGCCCAGAAGCTAAAACTCTTTCCTGCCACCCTCAAGGACTCTGCACTAAGATGGTTCATGGGTTTGGGAGAGTCCATAATTATGTATTGGGAAGCCATGAAAGATATATTTCTTAAGAAATACCAAGATTACTGCAAATCCAAGGATTCACGTAATTATATTTTCAAAATCCAACAGTTAGAGGATGAGAATCTCGAGGATTATATGGAGCAGTTTGCTTATATCTCACAGAAATCAAATTACCATGACCTTCCAAATGATGTAGTTAGGGCTCTTTTACTTAAGGTGATTTTAGAGGAATACCTAGAGATACTTAAATTGATGGCATCGACTGCATCTCCCATAAACCATTTTCCAAAATCTGTGAAATGTGTAATAATTACTTGAGGAGTAGAGATGAAAAAAGGAAGAATGTTCAAGATCCTTGTAGTAGAAACTTAAAACCAATTAATATAGGTGGTATCATGAGATTAGAGCTAGAGAACATTTTAGAGAACTTAAAAACATATATCTTAAGCACAATAGGTTCCCAGTTGGATACCCTAAATATTAAAAAGAAATAGGAGGAGGAAAATGAAACAATGAGCATAATTTCCCCAAGATGTAGGAGGAAGAATTCCTCAAGGGAATCCCCATTAGATATCATTTTAGGTTGTGGATTTTGCATTGTGGACCACTCAACTCAAAAATGTCCATCATTGCTTGGTTTGTTAGTCATCTATAGAAGTGGGGATCCCAGGGAGTCCTCTTATGCACCTAGGAGGCCATGGAATCCTAGGAATCATCCCACATAACCATATCTACAGCCTCAAGTTCCACCTTATTATCAACAACCACAACAATGGAAATCACCAAGTTGGATAAAATGGTCTACACAGTATCACCATCCTTGGATTCAAGGATGGAGAGGAGGGAATAACCAAGGGAAGCCTCAAGCTCCACCTGTCCCTATGACCAACTATCCTTACCCTCAGTTTCCACCGAACATCTCGTAGCTTCTGCCAGGTTTTGTTCCACCACCTTTACGTCCTATTAAACAATAACCACAACAATACCATAATGAAATATCCCCAAGATCGACATTATTATTAGCACAACCAGTCCCCAATCCCAATAATAATCCCACTCAACCTGTTCACAATGTTGAGATGCAGGCTTTTCCAACATATTTTGTTTCTCTTGTTCGATTGAAGGATATTCAACTGAGGTCGGAAAATGTTCTCGACAGACAAAGGCCCTCAGTAGTCATCCACAAAGAAGAAGAAGATGAAACCCCCAAAGAACCCATGGATGATAGTAGGTGGGAAGATTTTATTATTCGTAAAGACCACGAACCCAAGCTTCCCCAAAATGAAACTTCACAAATTACGAAGGTCCCTCCTTATCTAGAAATATTAGTAATCAAGAAACCTACCACCTGGTTGCAATTTGACATATTGAATGAATTGAAGAATATTTGTGTCAAAATTCCCTTTCTTCAAGACATTAAGGATATTACAATATACAACAAGGTGGTCAACGAATTGTGTATTAAGAATCTAGGAAGGAAGAATAATGTTGGGTATGTGTTATATTCTTTGCACGAGTAGCAGTGTTTGAGCGCCTGCGCCGGGCACGCAGGGGTTCGGGGGCAGGGCCCCCGAATTCTTTTTTTCGGGCCGACGTATTTTCACCTGGCCGACATATTTTCGGGACGACATATTACCGGGACCACATGATATTAGGTGGTTTTCGGCACATGGTTTTTTTCCGATGGTTTTCTAGTTCCGGTTAAGGAATTACGGTTTTAGACTAATCCAGGTCATTGGGTTAGGGTTTTGGATGCCGCTGGCTCCTATATGTATATTGTATTGTAAACAATGTATCAATATAATATATGCTGGTTTTCCCGGTTTGGGTTTCCAGGTGAAAAATCTTTGTGTAATGTTTGTATTTGACATTGTATCTTTTCTGTTCTTTTCTGAATATCAGTTTGCAGTAGATATTGTACAAGGTTAGAATTTACACATAAGGATCCTCCAACAATACATTTGATAGGAGAACTTTTTGAGTACATATCAGAGAAGCCTAAGGTCACAAAATATGGGAACCAAGGAAACCTCGTAGTGACTATAAACATTAAAGACATTTACATCGAGAACACTCTCATAGACCTAGGGGAAACCATCAATGTTATGATTGTTTCTACCTTGGAGGAATTACAACTAAAACCTCTTCTTAGACCTACCACAACTATTTTGGAATTAGCAGATAAGACAAGGGTTATATCTGAAGGAATTTTGGATGACATAATAGTTACTTTAACCTCATGGGAGTATCCAATAGACTTTCTTGTAATCCACTAAAAGGATACTACCAAAGGGCATCTTTTTATTTTGGGAAGACCTTGGTTAGCCACAACAAATTCATTTATTGGCTATATAGAGGGAGAAATGACCATCTCAAATGGAATCTCTATCCAGAAGCTCACGATATATCCACCGGCCTAAGATATCATGGAGAATATATGGTGTCTTGAATGTCCATATGAGAATGAGGATTGGGAAGAGCCTGTATTGCCAAGTGATCATTCTTGGGCACTTCAGGAGCACATAATGGAAAATGTGCTAAACTAGTTTATTTCTGCTATCACGTGTGTTGATTTTCCACAATAGTTTCCCCAATTTGAGTACATGTTTGGGGAAGAATTTTAGGAACTATTGGACCCTTCGATTTCATATTCTACATATTTTATTTTCAAGATAGATGAGTATGCCACATCTTATACCATGTCCTATGAAATTAGTCCAGGAAAATTTCTACATATAAATTCTGAGCTAGATGCAAACCAACAAAATCAATTAATAAGTTTCCTTAAAGAATAATCAGGGGAATTCACTTGGGAATACACTGACATCAAGGGCATACACCTTGACACATGCATTCACGACATATATACCCAGGGGGACGTAACACCTGTTAGGAAACCCCATAGAAGGATGAACCCAACACTCTAGGATATAGTAAAAGAGGATATCTAAAAGTTATTAAATATCAGATTCATTTATCCCATCTCTGATAGTAAATGAGTATCCCCTCTTGTAGTGGTTCCAAATAAAGTAATCGGGAAAAAGATAATATGTGTTGATTTCCGGGAGCTTAACAAAGCCACTCTGAAGGATTATTTTCCTCTTCCTTTCATTGACCAAGTCTTGGATACCCTGTTAGGAAATAAATATTTCTCCTTTTTAGATGGATATATAGGGTACAATAAAATTCTCATAGCACCCTAGGACTAGGACAAGACTACCTCTAGTTGTCCTTGGGGAACCTATGCCTATATGGTCTTACCATTTGGATTGTGTAATGCTCATGCCACATTTCGACGAGCAGTACTAAGGATATTTGTTGATCTTATTCATGATTGTGTGGAGGTATATATGGATGACTTCACAATATATGGAAATGAACCTATCTTTAAGTCCTTATCAGATGTCAAGAAATGAACCTATCTTTAAGTCATGAAAAATGTAAAATGTTGTTGACTGAAGGAGTGGTTCTAGGACATCACATTTCATATGAAGGGATTAAAGTAGATCCTGCTAATATTGAGGTCATCTTCAGACTTCCACCTCCAAATACTTAGAAAGAGGTGAGAATATTTCTTGGACATTCTCGATACTACCGACGGTTTATTGAAAATTTCACAAATATTTTTGCACCCATGTTTGGATTGTTAATAAAGGATGTTGATTTTCCTTGCACTGATCAATGTCAAAACACCTTTGAAACTCTGAAAGATAAGTTTTCCGTGGCACAAGTTCTTAGGAGGCCCAATTGGGCTCTACCATTTCACATATCGACTAATGCCTATGACACTGCAATAGGAGGAGTATTAGGGCAGAAAGAAGACGAACATTCCTATGCCATTTACTTTTTGAGCAAGAATTTTTCACCTGCTGAGTTAAACTATACAATCACCTAAAAGGAATTCTTGGAAATAGTTCATGCTATTAATAAGTTTCTCCACTAAATCATAGGTTAAAAATCATTTGTACATATAGCTCACTCTTCCATTATATTTCTCATGAATAAACCCATTACTAATGGTCGAGTGACTAGGTGGCTCCTGCTATTTCAAGAGTTCAATTTCACCATCCTTGACTGACCTGGAAAGGAGAATTTGGTAGTTGATTTTCTTTTGTGCATAAAAAATGAGGATGATGACCTGTATTGCCGCATAATTGGGATTAAACTTAGATGAGGCCCATAAACAATGATCCCTACAATTAAATGAGTTGGATGATATCAGGAAAGATGTTATCAAATGAATGGTATTAGTCCAAAACCAGAGGAGCAAGTAGCATGACATTTTTATTAAGAAGAAACACTTTGAACCTAGTGATTGGGATTTGTTGCTTGACTCTCGATTTAAAACCTTCAAAGGAAATCTCACCACTCGATGGTTGGTTCCTTACGAGGTAGTCACCATGTATGATAATGGGGCTCTGAAAATAAAAACAATTGATGATGGACAAGCCTCCTTTTGTAGTAGATGGACACATACTCAAAATTTATCACAGACCCATTTCCAAACAAGATTTTCTATAGGTCATGTCAACTGACAAGGCATTGACCTTAGTAGAAGGGTAAGTTCCCCCTTGTTCTTGAATTTTTTTCTGAATTTTCGATTGTACATATGTAAATAATTTTGAAGTATGTTGATAGACAATTCTAGAAATTTCTGTAGGTATTTATTTCACCAAGAGTAGACAGTTTCAAGAAGATATAAAGGAAGTATTTTCCTTCAAAATATTTCTATATTTAAACCTTTTTTTCTGTTAAGCATCAATTGAATAAATGACTTGCAGTAATTAACCACATTTTTTAAAATATATCCATCTTCTTTTTCTCAAAGCATCTTTAATATCAATTTCTCTTAAACCTTCACCACTAGAGGATGTAAGGAAGTGATATCGTAACCATCAAACTTAGAGGTCACTCGTACAGTTTCCCCAAGAACCCTGATTAAGTGAGTAAAATATCTTTATTGAAGAGTAACAAGGAGTTCTGATTAGCTGTTAGCCATGGAAAAATCAGAATAACTTAAAAAAAAAAAAAAAAAGTGAGTTGATCCAAAATATACCTTTATGTTCTTTCCCAATGGTACCATCCACTACACACTAAAAATGCTTGATTATGTCATGTATTTAGATAGGATACGTCCTCTTAAGTACCCCTTACATCAGGACGATCTCTAAGGAATATATAAAGGAGAGTCATCGTCTACCATATATACCATCCCAATCTAAAAAAGAAAAGAAAAAATGAAAACTTTTTTTTCATAGTTGCCCCCCCATCTTCTTGCACAAAGAAATATTATATTAAAATATTAAAATATGGAGGACCATTCTTTGAGGGTGTAAGAGGCTAACCCATCGGGATACTAAAAAGGTCTGCTAGAAGCGGGTACTGACCTGTGGTATGACTAGGTAAACTCGCCAAGGTACTAAACATGCTTGCTAGCAACGTGGCATTCTACCTAGCAAGGATGATAATCTGACAAAAATAATAAATTATTAAATCTTAAATTTGTCTAGATGTACAACATTACTCATATACAAAGCTAACAAGAAGTATGTATGGTTAAGCTAAGGTTAATCAACTCCATAAAACTGCCATTGGGAACTAACTTTGAGACTATATTGAAACTTTCTCGCTTACCTTTTCTTAACTATATGTAGGATATTCTATCCTATAGGTGGGGCCATATTCTAACCTTCTCATAAGACCAATATATGAAATTTATCTCTACACTTAACAAGATGTAAATCTTCGGCTATTGGGAGAATTGACTGGTTTCCTATATTTTTTATTGTCATGTGTCACAATACTTAGGAGTGGGGGAGGGGCTTCATGAGATCACAAATGACAACACTTCCTATCTATAATCCATGATAAGAAGAAGTAGAATCTTTGTAAAAAACATTGTGTATTGTTTTCATGATATGGGCTATTATATCAACAATTATTTTTTATTGAAATGCTCACTGTGTGTTATAAACTTGTTGTATATTTCTTCGACAAACCACTTAATTTCTTTTTATCTAGAGACTCTTCATTACAGACTATGATTACATGCCTTATAGTATGCGAGATAGAGGAACAAATTGTTATGACATGTGAGCACGATGGAAAAACAAGTAATAATGAAACACTCTTATCCTGTCTCTGCTCCTGTTCACTATGAATGTCAAAAGTGCTTAACACTGAGTGTTATGGATAAAACATCCATTACATGATGAACAAATTTCATTTCGCATAGGAGTACCATATGGAGTTCCATAGGGAGTTTCGTATGGAGTGCCATTTGAAAGACCATATGGCACCCCATATGGATGACTGGATGACGTGCCATATGAAGGATCGTATGAGGTGCACATGCAGTAAATGACCACAATTTCAATTAACCAGGGATCGTTTTGAATTAGTTTGGATATTTAGTTGTATGATGAGATAGTTAAATGGAATTTGATAGTTAAATGATACAATTCTTAAATACATTTTTGTGATCAAATGTCCATGTCGAAGACTTGGACATTGATATAATTTTCTCATCATTACGATTTCCTCCAAAAGATACTCTTTGAATTCGAAATCAACACAGTCATGCTCACACATGGAAATTCATGTGTGATGAATTCATCAATGAATTTAACCATTTCCACCTTGAGCGCATTCAAAATCGGAGGGTTCACTCCAAATTTTTATTTCATTCATGCATTTTTCTCATCCTCTACCCAATTACACTCATCCTCTTTCCAATTCCACTCCTATTCTCTCCTCCACATTGTTACCATGCCAAAATGATATGAGTCATCCTTCTATAATGACCTCTTTTCAATCCCCGAGTTCACACAATGTAGGGAGGTCTTCGTTCGGGCAAGGTGGGGACCATTCTTGGCTCATCTGCAGGGCCATGATGATGATGTTTATTGGCAATTATCCCTCGGATTCAATGGAGATCATGGGATATCTGGCCTTCTTGGTCTCTAAGGAGTCAATTGACTCAGCGACAAAGCTTCCAAGAGTTAGAGATCGCTATTTCAAACACCACCAGTTGCCATGGTCAAGATACAACAGGGTTTTCAAGCCTGAGTTTCAAAATGTCTTTGGATCCAAGGGATACTCCAAGGAGTGGATTAGATATGAGCTAATAAGCCCCCTGATAGTCATCACCTGAATTATCACTTGTGAAGGTATATGTTCTATTTTTAAAGCCTTCCATTTTCGATTATTATCTTAGTTCAAATTCAATAAGCCATTGCATTTTCATTTTTACTTCTTGAAAAGTCTTGAGAAGATGTCTTCCCATTTACAAAAGAATGTGTCCAATCCTCATAAAATCCTATTCCACCATGGCCTCATCAAATTGTTTGTCATAGCCGAGTTGGAAAAACAAGGGAACACATGGTATGAATTCATTTATCAATTTTCAAACGCTCATCTCACAATCAAGACCAACAATAAAACACTTGATCTAGGTATTGTTACTCCATCCAAACCCCATTCTCCAAAACTCCAAAGTCTCCTACTCAAGTTATCCCTCTACTGGAACCAAAGACCAAGAAACTTGTTGATACCCCTGCAGCCTCATCGGGTAAGAAGACTAAAAATCCTATTGGTAACTCTCCAATGCCCTCAACATCTATTGATCCTACAACCAAAGAGTTACAAGAGGCAATTCAACAAGATTTACCTATATTCCTTACAAATAGGAGAGGAGCCAATCGATTCAAAGGAGGATCTTTTCGAAAAAGTACCTGGAATATAAGTGGGAAGCCTAATGTAAAACACCCAAGCACTCTAGATCCAATCCAAGTATCTTTCGATCTCGAAATCCTCCATAAAATACTTAGTGAAGTTTCTGCGGAAGAATTGGAGCCTCATAGAGAAGCCAAATATGAATCCATTCCCCCTCATAAACCCTTTACTACTCCTACCTCATATATGCCTACACCAGATCCCAAAACTGATAGACTCTCTACATTGTTCAAAGGATCCAATCCCTCCTCTGAAATATCTGATCATACTGCAGCAATTGAAAAATTACAACAAGAAAATGTTCAGCTGTTGCAACAGTTGGAAGAGAGGAAGACCATGGATAGGCATCTCCACCATAACAATGTAGTATTACAAGCAAAGGTGAATTCCCTCCAACAATTGGTTGATAAAATGACCAGTGACAATCTTAACCTCCATGCACAATTGAAACACCGCAAGAGGGTGAAGACAAAGTCTTCAGGGCAAGAATCTTCTAAAGCTAATCCATCCCCTTCTCAACAAGTCTAGTCATATTGGGCAATTCATTTTTGTTTGCATTGGGACCTGCAAAATCTTAGGTGTGGGGGTAATGTTGGGCTCGTGATTTGGTTGTTTTATGATGATGATTGAATCCTTTTATACCGGTATTATATGTATTAATAACCATTTTGAAGATGTTTTCAAAGGATATTGTATCAATTCATTGTGGATCTACAACAAGTATGTGCAATTGATATTTTGCAATGGTTTTGAGTTAAATTCAATTTGATTTAATGTTTATAAGGATCTAATGTGCGATCTATATCTCACAGGATGAATTCACAATGCAATTTTTCATCCGGTAGCTCGTTTGACACTTCATCCAACACTCGATCAAGCACTTCATCCGGCACTGTGACCGACACTACATCCAACACTTGGAGCATAGGCGAGTTGGTGGTTGTTATATTGGTGCCTTATGCTGGGTGAATCATCAAAATGGGTTTTGTTCACCCTCATGGCCTCCATCTATTGATCTCTTCACATCTTAGATTAAGCAGTTATATTAATTGTTGAGTGGCTCGTTCAGTTTCTAGAAGCTAAAGGTTGTTAGCACACATTTAATGGGATTTACCATTTTTAAAGGAGGTCGACCATTCTAGTGGTTTACCTCTTGAATTGTAATCATTATAAATACCATCAGTAGTGGCCATACGAGAATTGTTAGAATCCATCTCATTGTGTGACTCAAGCATTTCCACAAACTTGTGTTAAGACTGTGTTTTTTAATTTAGTGCCAGAACCTTGTTGATTAAGCTTCTGATTTGCTATTGAGGAGTAGCCATGACCTGCAAGGTGGCTGACCAATGGTCTGGGTGAATACTTAGATAGATATATTGCATATTTTAGTTGTGTAATTATCATTTACTTCATTTCCGTGTTATATGTGTGTTGTTATTTTAAATGTTGTGTGTTTGTTGTTTATCATTTAATTGTTTAAATTCCCTTTTGTAGGGTGCTTCTAGGAGATAGCTATATATTATGTTGTGTCTTTTCTTTATTAGTGAATGGATTCCAAGATACTAAACTTGTTGTGTGTTAAATGTTAAATTGAATTTTTGTAGGTTAAAAGAGAGTAGTTAGAACAGAGTATTAGTTTAACAAAGAGTAAAAAATTTCTTTTACAAAGTCTCGATGGATTAATAAATGCAAGTTTTGTTATTTGATTTAGTTCTCAGTTTTAGTTAATCTTTCATTAATATATTTTGATTATCAATCTTGTTGTAGTATGCTAAGATAGAAGTAGAATTTGTATTATGTCTTTACACGCATTTTAATTTGAAATCTGATTTTTTAATAATAGGATTAACTTAGCTTAATTTATGAAGTTCCAATTCTAGATTTGAATTGCAATTTTAATTAAAAGTTTGAATTTGAATTAAGTTTTTAATAATAAGTTTATATCCTTGTGAATTTACTTGAGTTAGCATAAGAGTGCATTTGAATTAAGTAGAATAGTGTTTTCTTATCATTGATGATTGATATATGAAATTGAGAGATCACATGGATTTTTTAGGATAGTTAATATTTCTTATATGATGGCTAAGCTCTCGTTAGATTCCTTGATTCATACTTTTAATTTCTCCATAGAAGTTAATATTGAATTAATTCCTCTTGATATATCATCAATCGTTAGATGCCATCGTGATGTTATCAGGCACCGAAGATATAATCATCATATTTGAAGTTTCTTGTTATTGTCGATTAAAAATAATTTTTGATTAATCTTTGAATATTGTCATGATGCTTTTGATTAAGTAGGTTAATATTTCCCTTTGTATATTAGAAACGATTATGAGTTTTGTCTTAAGAATAGATTTTACTTGATAGTATTTTTTATTAGTTTACTCGCTGAATAGTTTTGATAGGTTTACTTGCTGAATAAGTTTCAATAGGTTAGTTGTTTGATTGCTTATTTGTTTACTTGCTTATGCTCATTAGAATGAATAGATTGAATAGATTAATTTGTTGTTGTTGTTTCTCATTAAGTTGAATAGATTATATAGATTACTTGTTGTTTCTCATTAGATTAAATAGGTTAACTTGTTCAAAGTAGGGTTTTGATATGCTTCTTTAGGAATAGTCCATCAATCCATTATTTAAAGTTTCTTAGGGTAAATAGTTCAAAGTTCTTTAATAGGGTTTTCCCATTGATAATATTTTCTTAAGCAGATTAACCCTTAATTATACCATATCCTTAGTTAGATCATACTTCCTCTAAATTTTCTGCCTTGCAACATATAGTGCTACAACTCTAAGTTTACTTACCTCAGGTTGATAATTTAATTGAGGGATTTAGTGCATATAGAACACCCATGAGGTACTAGAGAGTTGTTGTAAAGCGCAAAGACCGTAAGGTTATATTGTCGGTTCTAGGGAGATTTACTCATTGCGGTCCATTCCTCTTGCCTGGCGCAATGCTCAAAGAGATGGAAAGAACTCGGAGCACGGAATTTGAAATTGAGAAGTTCAATGGCAAGAACAATTTGGAGATATGGAAGGTTAAAATGCACGATTTTCTCGTGGAACAAGGCATGGTGAAGGTTCTTTTGGGAAAATAAAAGAAACCCGTGACCATAAAAGATGAAGACTAGAATGATATCGATGCGAGAGAACTGAGTGCCATACGCCTCTTTTTGGTCGATAATGTTTTGTTCAACATTGTTGCGGAGAATAAAACAGTCAGTTTGTGGATGAAGTTGGAAAGCCCGCATATGATGAAATCCTTGACAAACATGATCTTCCTGAAAAGGAAATTGTACAGTTTGCGCATGAAGGAAGTTACGAATATAGTTGATCATTTAAATACTTTTAATACTCTCTTAGTTCGGTTGACTAATGTGGGAGTAAAATTTGATTCTGAAGACAAGGAAATTAAATTATTGTGTTCTTTTCTCACATCATGGGATCAATTTGTTACCTCTATTAGTTTTAGTAGAACATAAAGTATTGATTTTGATGTTATTCTTGGAGCACTATTGTTTGAGGAAAAAATGAATAAAATCAATTCATAAACCTCTACATCTAAGGTGATGATGGTTAGAGGCAGACCTAAAGAAAGAGGACAGGGTGAGAGGGATTTCTCTCAGTCAAGGCCGAAGGGAAAAAAGAGCAAGCTTAAGTGTTGGTTTGGTTGAAAATCAGGACACCTGAAGAAGGATTGTTGGAAGCGATAACAAGCCTCCAAAGATGACGATCCAAAAGAAATGAAGGAAGTGAACGCAACTAAAATAGGTCCAGGTACAAATGATGAAGTTTTATCAATTAGTATTGGTTCACGTCATGATTAACAATGGTTATTTGATTCTAGTACTTCAAATCACACGTGTCTTCATAGACATTGGCTTTTTACTCACTAGTCTATAGATGATGGAATAGTTTACATGGGAAAAGATATCTCATGTAAATATTTGGGTATTGGTAGCATTTGAATTAAGATGTTTGATGGAACTGTTAAAATACTAACTGATGTGAGACATGTACTTGAGCTTAGGAAGAACCTAATTTATTTGGTTGTCTTAGACACTAGAGGATATACGAGTATTGTTCAAGGTGGAGTTATGAAGGTCTACAAAAGAATCCTACTATTTATGAAAGCGAAGAAGGTTGGTAACATGTTTCTGTTAGAAGGAAGAACTGAGTCAGATCATGGGACAACAGTATCTGAGAATGACAATGATTTTGTTCGACTGTGTCATCAACAGTTGGGCCATATGAGAGAACAAGGATTAAATGTATTAATTGATCACAAGTTACTTCCTAGTATAAATTCTTTAAAGTTAGATTTCTGGAAACATTGTATTTATGGAAAACAAAATAGGAAGAAATTTAAAACCGAAAGACATACCAGTAAAGGAATCCTTGACTATATCCATTCTAATGTTTGGGGACCATCCCCTACTATTTCATATGGAGGATCATCATATTTGTAACTTCTATAGATGATTTCTCTAGGAAGGTTTGGGTCTATATGTTGAAAGGAAAGGATGATGTATTTACAGTTTTCAAGCAGTTTAGAGCTTTAGTGGAAAAGAGCACTGGTAGATCCATTAAATGTTTAAGAACTTATAATGGTGGTGAATTTACGTCAATGGAATTTGAGAAATATTGCAAGGATTTTGGGATTGATAGTCATAAAACCACTTCTATAATCCTTAGCAGAATGGAGTTGTTGAACACAAGAACAAGACTCTTCTAGAAAGAGCAAGGAGTATGCTAAGTAACGCCAAATTGCAGCTGGAACTGTGGACAAAAGAAGTAACTACAACTTGTTATTTGGTGAATTGATCACCATCAACAACAATAGAGTGAAAACAACTTGTTATCTGGTGAATTGATCACCATCAACAATAATAGAGTGGAAGATTCTTGAAAAGGTATGGAAATTTCACCCTTGTAATTATTCTAATCTTAAAGTTTTTGGTTGTGAAGCCTATGCTATAATTCCGAAACAAGAGTGTTCTAAATTAAATCCAAAATAAAAAATGATTATATTTCTTGGATATGGTGATGGTATTAAGTGGTACAAGTTGTGGGATCCTACTGCCGAAAAGATCACCATTAACTATGAAATATTTCATGAATCATCACTCATGAAATCAGATGTAGATGGTCAAATGAAACATGTAGAAGTACCAAAATATCAACATATTCAGTTTGAAACTCGTTCAACTACAGATGAAAGTCAACATGAAATTTTTTTCTGAAGAGGTTCATGAAGAGGAAAATATGGATGATGATGACAATCAATAGATTGTGGATGGGCCATAACCTTCCCTAAGGAGGTCTACATGAGTCAGAGTTCCTCCAAGAAGGTATGATGATTTTGTTTCATCGGTTTCTTTAAGTACTAATGATGATGAACCTTGGTGTTATGAGGAAGATGTGGAGGGTTCTAAAAGTGAAAGATGGAAATAATAAATGAAGGATGAAATGAATTCTTTAGCGAAGAATGCTACATGGGACCCGGTAGAACTTCCAAGAAACATGAAAATTAAAGGTTGCAAGTGGGTCTACAAGTTGAAGAAGGGTGTTGATGAAAAAGTAGAATGGTACAAAGCAAGGTTGGTTGCGAAAGGATATTATCAGAAAGAAGGTATTGAATTTCATGAGATGTTTTCACTAGTTGTTAAAATTGTTTCAATTCGAATTGTGTTAGCATTAGTTGCGTCACTTGATTTGGAGTTGGAGTAGCTAGATGTTAAGACTACTTTCTTACATGGATATTTGGATGAAGAGATTTACATGGAACAACCTGAAGGGTTTCTTTAGAATCACAACAAGAAATTTGTTTGCAGGCTAAATAAATCATTGTATGGTCTGAGGCAGTCACCCAGACAATGGTACAAGAAATTTGACTTTTTCATGATGAGCCAAAATTATAAAAGGAGTGAGTATGCTCATTGTGTCTACCTTAATAAATTGAATAATGGCATATTCATTATCTTAGTATTGTATGTTGACGATATGCTTTTAGCAAGTAAAAACATAAATGAGATTAACTTAAAGGCTCAAATGGCTAGGAGGTTTGATGTGAAATATCTAGAAGCAACAAAGCACATTTTGGGCATGGAGATATTAAGAGCTTTGGTTGTCACAACAGAAGTATGTCGAGAAAATACTTTTGAGGTTTGGTATGAACATTGTGAAACGAGTTTTTGTACCTTTTGCTTCCCATTTTAAGCTTTCTTCAAGTTTATGTCCTAGAACAAAAGAAGAAAATGAATATATGTTTCGAATATCATATGCTAATGAAGTAGGAAGATTAATGTATGAGATGGTTATTACAAGACCAGACATTTCACATGCACTTGGAGTTGTGAGCAAATATATTGAAAATCCAGGTATTTGAGGGATACAAGTGATTACTGTATCACCTATAACGGTGGTTTTGAGTTAGTTTGTGGATATTTTGATTATGATTTTGCATGTGATATGGAAAAAATAAGGTTAAATTTAGGATATGTCTTTACTCTTGCAAGTGGATCTATTAGTTGGATGTCAAAGCTACAGAGAATTGCTTCTTTATCCACTACAAAAGCATAATACATAGATTCTTCACATGCTTGCAAAGAGGCGGTTTGGTTAAAAGGTTTGTTTGGTGAGTTTGGAAGGATGCAAGACAAAGTAAAGATATTTTGTGATAGTCAAAGTGCTATTCACTTGGCCAATAATCCAACCTACCACAATAAAACTAAACATATTCCTATTAAGTACAATTTTGTAAGACAGGTCATGATGAAGGTGGAGTTTCTCTTGAAAAAGTTCATAGAAAAGAGAAGCTACGTTGTTGTTTGGCTTCTCTTGGCTTCCATAAAAGGTGATGAACAAAAGAAGGAGCAGGGTATCAAGGTGGAGATTGTTGGAATTTGGTGAGAGTTAATTCCTCCACAATTGGATTTTAGATCCTATTATTGAGTATTGATTGTAACTAATTAGACTAAGTTAGAATTTGGATATGACATATTTCAATAATCAGTTTCTTGTGTAAATTAATATAAATTCGTGTTTTCCATAAAGGTAGAGTGAGATGAATGGTGGACTAGCCCAAAGTTGGGTGAACCACAGTGTTTGATCTATTTCATTTGAAATGTTTCCGCTGCAAAATAGTTTTTGATTTGGTGGCTAGAGTTAAAAAATTTAATAGAGTATATAACCTTGTAAGTGTTAATGAAAGCTCAATTTTCCATTTAATAATAATAAAAGAAATTACATGTATCAAACTCCTCAATGTTGGAACTAGACCGTGTTCAAATCGGTGAAGTCCATAAAGGGAAGGGCATCCCGAAAATCTCACATGGGTTCCCTTACAAGTTTAAAAAGGGAGCCATCATTGATAATGATACCCATTGAACTAAAATAATGAACAAAATAGTAATATTTTTTTAGGAACATGTGGGCTATGAACCCTTTGCAGCACAGTTTCATAACTTAATAGTGAGTTAATTCAAATGAAAAGGAGTGAATGCTTTATTAACATACAAATAAATAAAGTTATTTAAATGTTGACATAAATTGTTAATAATAGAGGATAATGTTAAAACACTAATCATAAGTTAGTTGGTTAGTTAACCTAACTGTTATACAGTTACATAACAGTTATGGTCTTTTGTATTATATATGTACATCTATGTACATGATGATTTACATAAGCGTTGATGAATAAAGTATGTCTTTTCTGCCTTTGTTTATTTATCTCTATTCTTCATAGTTTCATGATTGCTTCATTTATTTACATTATGTTTCTGCTATTTTCTTCATTATGAATCTAACAGTGGTATCAGAGCATGATACTAATCTTATGGGTCTGGTAGTAGGTAGACGAAATCTTAATTGATGAACCGAGAGTTTGCTATGTTAAAAGTGAAGCTGGTTTTCTGATCTGTCTCTGAGTTTTTTGTGTAGGAGAATCTGTTTGAGGAGAGATCTCGCCCATAACAAAGGTAGGGGAGAGCGATAGAACCATTGTTTTCCTAGTGTAAGTGGGCATATATGACATATGTGGATATCGCCAGTTTGCAATAGAGAGAACATGTGCATGGCTTTGTTAAAACCTAGAAAGGGGATCCGCTACAACAAAAAATAACAGATCGAGGAGAATGGCGCACGTTTTAGCCGTTGAATATCTAATAACCCATTTTCTGACGGGGTTCTTTCACTTGTCATATAATCCGAGTGAATAATAACACTACTAGTGATAACTTTGCTTTGTTTGGTTCATTATTGCAGTTATATCCAAATCCCGCTTGTGAAATGGTTTTTCTACCAAGGTTTGGGATCGTTTTATATGCTGCGCTCGCCCATAGAAACTATTGAGGAAAAGGTGTTTGCTGGACAGTCTGAAGCAATGAAATTGAGTTGTCTGAAAGAAGGCTTTTTTGGACAACAATACCAATCATGAACTCCGCGAGTAAGTATACAGTAGCGAGACTTTGGATTCTCGTGGTCCGTCAAGAAGGCATGACAAGGAATCATTGAGAATAGCGATAGTCTGCAAGAAGATTGAGGAAGCCACTATGTGTAGGAGTTTTTGGTAAAGGGAAGGTCGCACGGAATATTCACGGTCAGAGTGATAGAGGAAGAAAATATCATGGTAAATATTCAACTCACCATGTAACCCTAAAAAAATAGGTGAAATGGTAAAGTAGTAAAACAAAAGTTGCATTGAGTTCTTATTACGAGAGAGTTATAATGTTGGAGAGTTGGAGAGTTATAATGCTTTTATGTTATTATCTTTTATTTTTATTTTTTGAAAAAGTGGCAGGTAAATAAGTTATAAAGTTGTTCATAAACAATATTAAAATATTGTTTTATGAGGGCTATAGGTTGCAAGATCCCTTAAAAAAAACAAAAACTTTTGGAGTGATAAGTCATATAGCTTGCAAGATCCCTTAAAATGATAAGTCATCCAGTTTATAAAAAAAAAAGGGTGTATTTCAAGGAAACATGAGTTATAAGAATGCTTGCAATTGAACAATTGTTTAATTGTTTGTAATTGGAGTTATAAGGGTTTGTTATTTGAAGACTTTTTGTAAAGATGTTATAAGTAGTTTTTGGAAGTTATAAGAAGACTTTTTGTAAAGGTGTTATAAGGAGTCCTCTTTGACCCACCCGAAATTGAATAAGGGGGTCTATCTTAGAATCTTTGTGTGCATCTCTAAGTCATTGGTTATCCTATATTTTCTCTTGGAATACACAACTGGATACATAACAACTCTGATACAGAACAAATCTCTTTCATATTCTGCATAATGGAAAGAATTGAAGAACTATTTACAATATTGTGCACATTAATTAACTCAACTACAGAATCTACAATTGCAATAGACAAGTGCACCCTCAACAAAGTGATTACTTGTTTACAAGTAACGCACAAGAATATTGATATGATCAAACATCAAAACAAGTTGTTGTCACATGAGTTAAGTTTTCTTCGACACCAACAATGTGATTTTAATGACATCAAAGATGAGAATGAAGATGCTCACATGACTAGTAATGAAAGTCGTAAACAACATGAAGATCAGTTAGATGAAGTCCCTATCTCAGAAAAAGTTGCAGATAAATGTATTGTTTGACCATGGGAAGAATTACGATTTAAACGAAATCGATATGGACTAGGATATGAAAATGACGCTGACAACCTTTTTTATATTCCTAATTATAGCAAACCTATTTGCTTTGTGAGTGGAGGTGTTTTGAATGATGATAAGACGAGAGAGCTTGCGGATATTGGTAAGGAATAGGTACAGGATATAGCTGATGATGATGTTGATAATCGGTCGGATAAAGAACCCATACAGTGCAAACACTGTCACCGGTTTGGCCATGATAAGTCAAATTGTTTTGATCTTCACCCATCCAAATTTTGTGGGAAGACAAATCATCCCTCAGTAAGGTGTCAAAAGCGCAAGAGGAAACAACTTCATTTTGGATGGTTAGGTAATTGGCGTTGGTGTTTGGAAGCCAATTTATTGGAGCAGTCTTATCACCGAATTTATACACAAGTACAATAGTACTTGATTGGAGATATTTCTACAATTGATGTACATGAATGTTTTTCAAGATTTGTTGATTTAGGGTATGATCGGGGACCAGTTGATGTAGTCTTCTGAGTTGAAGATCGAGTCTTCAGAATCCGCCGGAAGAGAGTTTGATATGCTGGATCTCTTCTTGGCCATACTTGCGAATGACGGTCAAGGGAATTGGAACCACTTTTCCTTGACAGGGGGGAAATCTAGTTGAGTCAGGTTCCAAGTTTGATTTTGAGACAGGTTCCAAGTTTGATTTAGAGCCTGTGAACAAATGATCAAGTATGTAGCCTAGTTCTTGGTATGCAGTCTTGTTCCTGAATATATTTTTGTTGATATGGTTTGTGGTCATCTTAAAACCACCAATTGAGCAGAAGACATGAAGTTCTGCTTGTTACATTTTCATATTTTTGAGCCTTGAGCTCTTGTTAGTTTATGGTCAACTTAAAACCATGCCATTTAGTAGAAGAAATCAGCTTCTGCTAGACATTCGGTTTGTGGTCATCCCGAAACTAACAGATTGGTTTGTGGTTTTCTTGAAACCACCAGATGAGTTTGTGGTCAACCTTAAACCACAAATTTAGTAGAAGACATCAACTTCTGCTATTTTCTTTTCAGAGTTTAGAGAGCATCTTCAGCCAACCTTCTGAATATTCGCTTGACACATGTGATTGTCAAGTAGTGGCAATTTTTTAGGCAAGAACGAACTTATGATTAAGGGGGATGTTAAAACACTAATCATAAGTTAGTTGGTTAGTTAACCTAACTATTATACAGTTACATAATAGTTATTGTCTTTTGTATTATATATGTACATCTATGTACATGATGATTGTTGATGAATAGAGTATGCATTTTCTGCCTTTGTTTATTTATCTCTATTCTTCATAGTTTCCTGATTGCTTCATTTATTTACATTATGTTTCTGCTATTCTCTTCATTATGAATCTAACAGATAATAACAAAAATCCTAAAAAAACAAAAATCGTTAACAAATAGGATAATAACAAAAATTTGCCTTTCAATCCTATCATGACTTGAACCTGAAAATCATTATTTACATGGAGAGCTAGCTACCATAACACTGGAGCAGGTTTTATAGTGGTAATGTCAAAGGGAAAACGACACACAAAGTAGCTTTAAGATACACATCCGACCGTAGAGATTTCCTCGTTATTTGAGGCGATAAATACTTTTGTTTGTAAGTAATTTAAGACCTAGAACTCTTTTATTGGTAATACAAACAAACACTATTATGGTATAAAATCTTTCTTAGGGTACTATGTCTAATTCTACTACTAGAGTTCAGGGATTGGATTTGGTTATTTGGAGGAAGTTGAGATATTTTTTCAACCTCTCTCAAAGAGTAAAATTAATTAGATCTAAATCCAGCTATATATGTATTGTGTTCAATAATAAAATACAATTACAATTATGTGTTTGTATGTAATCTGTCTAAAGGCAACTCTCCTTGTTTTAATTTGGTATCAAAGCCACTGAAGTAAAGGAGCTGCACGGATCCGATGTTAAGGACGTGATCCCTATTGCTTTGCTGCTGCATCTGTTCGTTGTCTGTTGAATCTTGTACAAGGAATCGATGACAAGGAGATCGGCTTTGGAATTAGATCGCTACCCAGAAGTCATGCGAAAATTGTTGTCAGATTAAATTGATGTCAAGATTAAGATCCCTTCCCAGAACTCATGCGGAAACCTGAAATGTTGAGAGCATTGTGTTCATTAGAAGACGAGGTATACGAGTTTCAACAGGACTGTGAAATCAGCGTTGTTTAAATCACCCATCGACGAAAGACACACTCTACTATAGCTATGGGAACGTGAGTATAAAGGAGCTGCTGCCTGAATTATGTATTAGCGATGTATATACCAGGCGCTGAGGGTGGAACCGACTGAAAAGAAAAAGATTCTCGTTGTATGTTGTAGCCGAATCTGCGTGAAGGAGCTGAGCGGACTGTTTGGTATCACTGACCATCATATGCGTGAAGGAGAGTTGCATTGCCCAACTTCCTTCGATCGAGCAACCGAAGAACTATTCATGTCACAAAGATGAAGAAAAATGTTTCTCACGGCTGAGAAGGATGAGTTGCCCACTGATTCACCTGTTTACCGCTGAGAAACATTTTCAACTGCTGGAAACCCACGCAAGCATCAATGTGAATGCTGGATTGTGGATCCGTGATCATTGCCAAGATCAGAAACTAAGTATGTTGTAGAAGATCCGTTGTATTAGAGAAGTGTAAAAGGTTATTAATGTTCCAATGAAATGTTATGGGAGAAAAGCAAGGAAAGGCCGGAGACTATTTTGAACAAGAAGGTCGTGGTCCTGATAAACTGCTGAAGGTGCAAAATGAAGATTCAAGATGATGTATTTAGATCTTGTGTGTGGTGTGCTTAAATTTTTTTATAGGTTTACACGTTTACGTAAAAGAATGTAGGAACTCTTGTTTTTTGATATAAGCTGACAGCCCCGGTTTCAAGAACAATTGTTTTTATTGGAAGTCACCTTGTATAATTGAATGTTGAGGACATTCTGTATCCAAACTGCTCTTCTAGACACTGAAGGATAGCCGAAAGCAAAAATCCAACAAATGGAGGGATGTTCATAGAATGCATCAATAATTGACAGTTTTTATCATGGAAGCCCCATGAGCCGAGTTGTCAAATTGTCCATTGTACAAGTTCATGAATGATGGTCTGAAGTGTTTACTCTTTAAATGAGTTGAATGGTAAGCTAGAAGAAGAGGAAGAAAAAGAGCATAGTTTGGAGACATCAGAGTGGGTGTAGGCGTTGATGAAGGCCACACAGACTAAAGTTAAAGTGTTGTAATTTTTTGTAATTGTGATTAAGTATTATATGTAATGTAGGTATTAATGGGGAGTGTTAGAGATAATGCCTAATCTCACTACTAAAGTTTAGGGATTGGATTTGGTTCCCTAGAAGAAGTTGAGATATTCTCTCAACCTCTCCTTCAAAGAGTGGAATTAGTTGAATCTAAGTCCAGCTATATATATGTGTGTATTGTGTTCAATAATAAGATACAATTACAGTTATGTGTTTGTGTGTAATCTGTCTAAAAACAACTCTCCTTGTTTTAATTCTTCGAAAGTAAGCCAATGCAGAAGAAGGGATAGGCATTGTATAATGGTGTGAATGAAAACTATGGCACCTCGTCATGTTTTCAATAGCAACTGTAAACATATAAAAAAATAAAAAAATCATACTATGGAACTTGAAAGAAAATTCACACACAAGAATGAAATGATTATATGAATATCGGAGAATGTAAACAAAACCTAGAGTCCATATTAAACATTATAAAATAAATATTTAAGTGTCTTACCTAGAGATGAATAGGATGAGTAATGGTCACATGACCCTTGTCTCTCGCTATGAGTTTAAACCTCCAGTGGTTCGCAAGAATTTTTTATAGGCCATACGTTACCAAAGATGTCGTAGAGCGATGGAGCCGATTTTTTTCTAGAGCTAAACTTTACAAAATGAAGCCGATAGGAAGCAACCAAACTTCACCCCGATTTCAAAAATCGAGAATACTTCGAGCCCATCTTAAGGTACCTTTCCTTACCTCGACGTTTCAAAAGGCCATGTGAACACAAGATGTGGTTATGTGTGATTGGTCAGGCCACGTGATTTCCCAAGCTTTCCGATTGACGAATAGTGTTATGGTCAAGCTAGATAGAAGACTACCATAACTCTACTTAATTCTCCCTAGTTATTCACAAAAATCAATGATAGTTCATTTCCCTCTCATTTACCATAAGTTAACGTTTTAAAACTTTGTTAAAAGTTACCCAACATTTATAAATAGCTTTGTGAAATGCTTGCAAAACCATAATACTTACCTCACGTGGAATCAGACCTTGAGCACAACTATAGAATTTAATGAAAATGAATTCTATAAGTAAACTTATAGGAGAGGCTCAAAGGTTTTGAACCTTGATAACTAGGTTAATATAATAGAAACAACTAATGCTAGTAAGGATCTAGTACCTTAAGAAAAAATTGTAGTGGTATAAGGATATGTTACAGAGATCATGTGCATAAAGATATTTTATCTATATCAGAGCTTATCTAACCTTATTTCCATCCCTTTTATTTTAGACGTTAACATTATATATATATATATATATATATATATATATATATATAATTTTAAATTTAATATTTCTCATATGAAAAATAAAATAGTTTGATACCAAGTGGAATTGGAATTCATCACCAAAAACAAAAACATAATTGAACCTAACATGGTGATGCATGAGCATCACCAACTCAACAAGCGAGCCAGCATATCAAGCGAAAGAACAGCTGGAGAAACAAACCCAAATTTTGAAAAGTGCTTTGGGATTGTAGCGCAAGTCTTAAATGATCCTTTATGAAGGAGCGCCTTTTGTATGTTGTATCAGACCTCGAGCCATACGCTCTTGTCTGAAATAGATAGGAGACATTTAATAGGTTTAATGCAAGTAGATAGGATTTTATTTCCAGATTAGACAATTTTAGAGTCTGAGAGGGAAAACAGATATAGACACCCTCGTTGTATCATTATAACATTATTCAGAATCAAGCATTCAGAAGAGAAGAGCAAGCAGAGAACTTGTCGAGAACACCCATGTACAGATGTTGAATTAATAGAATGGAATTCTGATTCAAATTCATGGGTGGTGTTGTTTCTCTGTGTATGTCGTTTAGGTGCTCATGAATGTTTGTTTTCTGGTGATGCATTTGCTTTGTATATGTTGTGCATGTGATTTCAGGTTTTAGCTGAAGTATGAAAGGGAAGAGGATAAGTTTCATTTGTTTCTCTATCTGAGCCAAGAGATTCCTGCAAGGTGTGTAGTCAAATTCATCCGCAAGGAGTGCGTCGATGAAGGCTCAGTAGCTGAACCTTTTGATTTTATTTGCCTAGGAGTTGATTTGGGTTATTGAGGTCCTGCAAGGAGCGTGCAGGCTGGATAAGAAGAAGTCTCAGCTCTTAGTCTGAGTAAAGGAGTTAGACGACTGCTGCTGCAGGGAGTGCACAGAGTCTGAAAGATTCAACACTTAGAAAGCGTTGAATGTTGAGTGTGAGTAGTGCGCGCAAGCTCAAGAGGGATAGTTCCTTCATAGTATGGTTGAAAGATAGCAAGGAGGTTTTGGGTCGAGGAAGGTTTGAGAAGGAAGTACAAATCCAGGAGTTGGAGAACAAGTTCTGAGAAAGAACCTGTAGTTTCTCAAGAAATCCTCAAAGGGATGAGACGAACAAAGTTCGCTCACACAAGATTAATCCCAAAATATCTGGAATATAGTAACCAAATCCATATAGACAAATATATATGTAATAAGAATGAATAATAAAATATAGATGATGATTACAATTGAGAATGAGGGCCTGCTTATATACCCACGCAGGGGTGCCCTTTACCAATAGTCATGTCCTTTGAGACATGACCTTTCATTATTAATAATTATTATTTATTAACTATTATTATGTTATGAATATCTATTTATGTATATTTTATGTTCATAACATTTCCTTCCCCTTAAAAATGGTTTGTCCTCAAAGCATAATCACTGGAAAGCTTCCCTTTGAACTTTTGTTCTAGCACACGATGTCTTCTCAAATCTTCTGTTCTTGTAGTTGCGACTTGCGATGAAACAAGATGATATAACCTTCGAATTCCCAAACTATGGTGTTGCATCTTTTGAGGAGTGATCCATCCCAAATCTACTTTCATTGGAATTGTTGGATGATTGATTGTTCCAAGTTGTTGATTTTGTCTTCGTTCTTTTGCAGTGTGGTATTTTATTTGTTGGTAAGAAGAACATTGGTTATTTTCCTCTTTTCCTAGTCGTTGGTCAGAAGGACTCTTGTGATTTGGATGATGATAAGGAATCCTAATCTCTTGTAAATTTCCCTTGGAATCATATCCTTTTGATGGTTGTAGTGATCTGTCCACATAAGCATTCTTTTGAATATGACCATTATTTGACTTTGTATTGGTTCCTTTTTCTACTGTTGAGATTTGAGTGTTAGATAAATTCTCTATTGGATTAGTCATTATTTCCTTGTCGATTAATGATGTTTTGCGATATAACTCTTCTGGTAAGGACTTCTTATCGTGCTTGATCTTTTTAACCTGAGTTAATAAATCTTGATTATGTCGTCTTAATCGTAAAAGTTCTTCTGTATCTTCTGACTTGTCGTCTTTATTTTTTGATTCTACATTCTCCTTTCTTTCGTCCTTTAAGAGTTTAATTTGTTCTAATAACTTTTGATTAAGGTTCCTTAGGCATGAGCTTTCTTCCTCCTTTTTGATTAATTTATCTTTGAGACCTTCATTTTCTTGTTCAAATTTTTGAAAACACCGCTTCTTCTCGTTGGACTTCGTGATTTTTGCAAGTAGTTTTTTATTATGATTTCTTAGGCGAGAAATCTCTTCATCTTTTTCAATGATGATTTTGTCATATTCTCCTTGTTGATCTTGCAACTTTTGTATTGACTTCTGGTTATCTAGAAGGATCACTTCTGATATGTCCTTCAGGTCTTCTGATGATGGAGCTTCTGAAATTGACTTCATTGTAGCGTCCTGTAA
>JZKD02S1913989.1:1119155-1131721 GCA_000966675.3 Picea glauca
CCCTTTACCAATAGTCATGTCCTTTGAGACATGAACTTTCATTATTAATAATTATTATTTATTAACTATTATTATGTTATGAATATCTATTTATGTATATTTTATGTTCATAACAAGGGAAAGAATCAACGGTCAGGGATCACAGGAGAAATCAGCAAAATCCCATCAGCTATCAGATCTCTGGAAAGTTGCGCAGGGGTTAAGTCCCCATATTAGAGGAAGAACCCGAGGAGTCATCGGGACATCAAGGTCATCGGGATTTCCGTAGACAAGAGGATCGAGCATATTGAAATCGCGATCCACGGTTTCCCAAGAGGGTCGGAACCGTTGATCGCAGCAAGGACACGTGGCGGGAGATCCCGAAGAGTCGGGTTCGAAAATTCGGGGTTCTTTCTCACAAAGGAATTGTTGAAATAGAAATTGCGATTTTGCGATCCCCGATAAGCGGAGAAAGGAGCGGTGACGTGGAGGAGAGAGACCGCACGTGTATCGGGGTTCGACATCTCGGAGTTTCTGGAAGCATAGGTTCTACGCATATCAAAACTGCGATGTCCGAAACTCTGATGGGGAGCAGGTCGTGGTCTCGTGGAATGACGGGTCATATGCGGAAGGGGCTAACCTGAAGGAGCTTGGGAGAGAGAGACAGGTGCCATCGTAAATCGAGGTTCGAAGATTCGTGGTGCCAGTGAAACACGACATCGCATATGCCGATTGCCCGATAGGGAAATCCCCAACAGGAACGAAGAAGCATCGACATTGAGACCCATCGGGTTTCGGGGTTTGTGTAGCATGAGGAGCATGCCCACGAGTTTCGGGATAACATGAAACCCGATTTCCCGATAAGACAAAGGGGAGATCGCAGGGAGAGTGTTCTGTGGGTATTGAAGGGGTCCTGATAAGGGATAAGAAGAGTATTTTATCTCTTCCGGCCCGTGAAGAAGAAGGTCCTGGTGATCGCGGACGTGTGCCGGGTGCCGTCTGCATCAAAGTGGTATCAGAGCAAGGAATTCTCTCTATTTTCTGTAGCAGAGGAGAAATAAAAATTTCACCATGTTGCCCAAAAGAGAAAGGCAATTGCCTGATCCGGAGGATAGGGATGTGCGAAGAAGAGGTAGGCCGGTAGGGAATCCAGAGATGGAGAGACAGATATGCGATCTCAGAGCGAGATTGGAAGACATGGAAGCAGCGCAGAAACGCAAAGCCAATGCTGGAGACTTAAGCGACTCTGAGGGCAAAGATGAAGCTGAACAACAAGGAGAGGTTGCAGCCAAGGATGCAGCAAATGAGCGGTTAATTAAGGCTATCGCTCGGATGAGTTCAAAAATGAAAAGGGACATTCCAGCTTATGAATGGAGCCTGGATGCAGAAGAGCTTCTGGATTGGATTCGAGCTCTTGATACTTACTTCGATTATGAAGACATCGAAAAAGATAAGAAGATTAGGCATGTTTTTACCAAACTGAAAGGACATGCAACATTATGGTGGGGCGTGCTTCAGGAAGATAGATGTTCCAAAGGCAAACAAAAAATTAAAAGTTGGGATCGAATGATTGCAAAGATGAAGGAAAATTTCATCCCAAGGGTTATCAAATCACATTATTCAAGCGAATGCAGAACCTGAGACAGAAGTTTATGATGGTGAAGGAATACACCGGAGAATTTTACAAGCTCAATATCAGAGCAGGTCATCAGGAGAGCGATGATGAAAAAGTTGCCAGGTATATGAATGGATTAAGATACGATATCCAGGATGAGATGAGCATGACAACCGTCAGAACGGTTGAGGATGCGTATCAGATGGCATTGAAGGTATAAGAGAAACTAAGCCATAAGACAGCACAACGAGGGCGAGGCAAGATCCAGCCCAGAGGAAAATCAGTTGCCCAAGACAGGTTTCAGAAATCCAAAGATGACTGGAAGAAGCCTCAGACCCGAATGGAAAGAGGTGGAAGTTCTCAGCGAGGCCAGCATGCTGAATAGCGAATGCAATAGGCAGAACAGAGTGGAGGATATGATGATGTTAATACTTTTCCTCGTACCATAGGTAGAGGAAGAGGCATAGGAGGAATCATCACATGTTACACATGTGGGAAAAATGGACATAAAATAGTTGACAGTCCAAATAGGAAGACAGATAAAGGAGAAGCTCACATCGTCGAGGCACAAAGGTGAGCTACTAAAGTAGAGGACGCAGAGGACGAAAGGTCTTTGATGATGCAAAAAGTTCTCATAACACCCGAGAAGGAGGTGGAGGATGTAGCTCAGAGAAGCAGACTGTTCAGAACTACATGCAAGACCAAAGACATGAAATGCAAGGTTATTGTGGACAACGGAAGCACCGACAATCTCGTTTCAACCGAGATGGTGGAAAAATTAGAGTTGGAAATAAATGATCACCTGAGTCCATATAAAGTCTCATGGCTACAGAAGGGACATCAGGTAAGTGTCACTAAATAGTACTTAGTGGACATCAAGATAAGAGGATATAATGATAAAATTCTCTGTGATGTTATTCCTATGGATGTATGTCATTTATTGCTAGGCAGACCATGGCAATATGACAGGAATGTAATTCATGATGGGAAGATGAATACGTACACTTTAGAGAAGAATGGGAGAACACATATGTTACTTCCGATAAAATATAAGGAGGTGAAACCGGAAGTGAACAACAAAATACTTCTCATGAGTGGGAAGGAACTTCTGGCAGAAGTAAAGAAGAAGGAAGATCCACAATTCTTGGTGGTTAGGAAACCAAGGGTTGTTTTGACCAGCACAAGAGTGGATGATCTACCGAAGGAAATTCAGGAACTGTTGGAAGAGTTCGATGACATAGTGGTAGACGAATTACCTCATTCATTACCGTTGATGAGGAGAATAAGTCATCATATAGACATCATACCAGGAGCTAGTTTTCCAAACAAAGCAGCGTACAGGTTGACACCGCAGGAGAATGAGGAGGTCAAAAGGCAGGTACAAGAGCTGCTGGATAAAGGACTGGTCAAGGAAAGTCTAAGTCCATGTGTCGTTCCAATGGTACTAAGTCCAAAGAAGGATGGAGGTTGGAGAATGTGCACTAATTCCAGATCCATCAACAAGATAACCATCAGGTACAGGTTTCCATTTCCGAGGATGGATGACTTGATGGACTGCTTGAGTGGAGCAGAGTTTTTTTCGAAGGTTGATTTGAAAAGCGGATACCATCAGATTCACGTGAGGGAAGGCGATGAGTGGAAGACAACCTTCAAAACCAATGAAGGGTTGTACGAATGGCTAGTCATGCCGTTTGGTTTGACGAATGCACCAAGTACATTCATGAGGCTGATGAATGAAGTGCTGAAGGAATTCATTGGTAAGTTTTTCATTGTTTATTTAGATGACATATTGATTTTCAGAAAAACGAAGGAAGAACATCTGAAGCATTTAGCTGCAATAACGAGGAAGCTACAGCAAGAGAAATTGTTGATCAATGTGAGGAAATCTTCATTTATGAATACATAACTCATTTACTTGGGGTTTGTCATATCGGAAAATGAATTGAAGATGGATCCAAGTAAAGTGGAGGTGATTAAAAATTGGCCATCACCAAGAAATGTTTTCGAGGTGAGAAGTTTCCACGGATTGGCAAGTTTCTACTGGAAATTCATTAGAAACTTCAGTGGAATTAGCGCAACGATGATGGACACAGTCAAGAAAAGACATAAATCTTTTCATTGGACTGAAGAGGTAAAGAAAAGCTTCAATCTGTTGAAGCAAAAGATCACAGAAAAACCGGTTTTGGTGTTGCCAGATTTTGCAAAGGTATTCCAAGTGAAATGTGATGCAAGTGGCTTTGCCATAGGAGCAGTCTTGAGCCAGGAAGACAGACCAATTGCATATTTCAGCAAGAAGCTGGATGAGACAAAGCTGAAGTATTCTACGTATGATAAATAATTTTATGCTATCATACAAGTGTTGAAGAAATGGAGACATTATCTGATCCCAAGAGAGTTTGTACTGTATAGTGATAATCATGCATTACAGTTTGTGAGTCAGCAGGAGAAGCTGAATCATAAACATGCTAAATGGGTAGAGTATATGCAGAACTTTACATTTGTAGTTAAACACATTTTAGGGACTGCTAACAAAGTGGTTGATGCTTTGAGCAGGAAGTGTTTGTTGCTGCAGGAGTTTAGAGTCAAGACATTGGGTTTTGAAAACCTTAAGGACATGTATGCAGGTGATGCTGATTTTGCAGAGGCATACGAGGCAGCTGAGAATCCAGTTCTCAGAGACACAAGCCCATGGATGGATTACATGATCCAGAATGGATTCTTGTTCAGAGGCAATCAGTTATGCATTCTGAATTGCTCCATGAGGGAGAATCTGCTAAAAGAAAATCACAATGGTGGCTTAGCAGGGCATTTTGGCCACGACAAGACATTTGCAAAGCTGAGTGAAGCCTACTTTTGGCCGAAGATGCGAACAGATGTCAAAAAGTTTGTTGACAGGTGCAGAATTTGTCAGCATTCAAAGGGCAGGAAGAAGAATGCAGGATTCTATCAATCATTACCCATACCTGAGAGGCCATGGGATGAAATTAGCATGGATTTCGTATTGGGATTATCGAGGACTCAAAGAGGACATGACTCGATATTTGTAGTGGTTGATAGGTTTTCCAAAATGACACATTTTATTCCATGCCAGAAGACCAACGATGCGACTCATATCGCAAATCTGTTCTTCAAGGAGATTGTTAGACTTCATGGTTTACCCAGAAGCATTGTATCAGAAAGGGATAAAAAGTTCATTGGACATTTCTGGAGGACACTCTGGAAGAAGATGTGAACTTACTTGATGTTTAGTTTAGCCTATCATCCTCAAACGGATGGGCAAACAGAGGTTGTAAATCGAAGCCTTGGAGATTTATTAAGAAGCCTGGTGACGGAGCACCATAGTAGTTGTGATAATGTGTTGCCACAAGCAGAATTCGCTTACAACGATTCAGTGAACAGAAGCACAGGGAAAAGTCCATTTGATATTGTATATGGAAGGAAGCCGAGAGGAGTATCTGAACTGAGGGACTCAGAACAGATAATCACAAAGAGTGAAAGCACTGAAGAATTCACAGAGGCGATGGAAGAACTTCACAGCGTAGTGAAGCAGCGATTGCTGGTGTCGAACCAGGAATATAAATGTAGAGCGGATCAGCATAGAAGACAACTTTAGTTCGAGGTTGGTGATCTAGTTCTGGTGCATCTGAGGAAAGAAAGGTTCCCAAGGGGAACATACAACAAGTTGAAGATGAAGAAAATTGGGCCATGTAGAGTCCTAAAGAAGTTGGGAGAAAATGCTTATGAGATTGAGTTACCGGATGAGATAGGAATATCTCTGACATTCAATGTTTCAACCTTATATCCATATAAGGCTGAGGAAACAGGAACTGGAACTGATGAACAACCAGAGGTCCAGTGGCAGAAGAAGATGCTAATTGCAGAAAGGCCACAGATGGAGCATATACTTGAGAAGAGAGTCAACAAAAGAACCAGATGGAAGCAATACTTCGAGTATCTGGTGAAATGGAAGAATCATCCAGTGGAAGATGCCAGCTAGGAGACAGAAGAAGTTATCCAAAAGCATGGACAGACCGTGTAGGAGCTCATGGACAGGATCCCATAAAAGTTTTCAAGCCGAGGAGTATGATGCAGGAGCATCGCCAACTCAGCAAGCGAGCCAGCACATCAAGCTAAAAATCAGCTGGAGAAACAAACCCAAATTTTGAAAAGTGCTTTGGGATTGTAGCGCAAGTCTTAAATGATCCTTTATGAAGGAGCACCTTTTGTATGTTGTATCAGACCTCGAGCCATACGCTCTTGTCTGAAATAGATAGGAGGCATTTAATAGGTTTAATGCAGGTAGATAGGATTTTATTTCCAGATTATACAGTTTTAGAGTCTGAGAGGGAAAATGGATATAGACACCCTCGTTGTATCATTGTAACATTATTCAGAATCAAGCATTCTGAAGAGAAGATCAAGAAGATAACTTGTGGAGAAAACCCATGTACAGATGTTGAATTAATAGAATGGAATTCTGATTCAAATTCATGGCTGGTGTTGTTTCTCTGTGTATGTCATTTAGGTGCTCATGAATGTTTGTTTTCTGGTGATGCATTTTCTTTGTATATGCTGTGCATGTGATTTCAGGTTTTAGCTGAAGTATGAAAGGGAAGAGGATAAGTTTCAATTGTTTCTTTATCTGAGCCAGGAGATTCCTACAAGGTGTGCAGTCGAATTCATCCACAAGGAGTGCGTCGATGAAGGCTCAGTAGCTGAACCTTTTGATTTTATTTTCCTAGGAGTTGATTTGGGTTATTGAGGTCCTGCAAGGAGTGTGCAGGCTAGATAAGAAGAAGTCTCAGTTGTTAGTCTGAGTAAAGGAGTTAGACGACTGCTGCTGCAGGGAGTGCGCAGAGTCTGAAATATTCAACACTTAGAAAGCGTTGAATGCTGAGCACGAGTAGTGAGCGTAAGCTCTAGAGGGATAGTTCCTTCATAGTATGGTTGAAAGATATCCATGAGGTTTTGGGTCGAGGAAGGTTTGAGAAGTAAGTACAAATACAGGAGTTGGAGAACAAGTTCTGAGAAAGAACCTGTAGTTTCTCAAGAAATCCTCAAAGGGGAAGAATCAACGGTGAGGGCTCGCAGGAGAAATCATCGAAATCCCGTCAGTCGTCAGATCTCTGGAAAGTTGCGCAGGGGTTAAGTCCCCAGATTAGAGGAAGAACCCGAGGATTCATCGGGACATCAAGGTCATTGGGATTTACGTAGACAAGAGGATCGAGCATATTGAAATCGTGATCCGCGATTTCCCGAGAGGGTCGGAACCGTTGATCGCAGCAAGGACACGTGGCGGGAGATCCCGAAGAGTCGGGTTTGGAAATTCGGGGTTCTTGCTCACAAAGGAATTGATGAAATAGAAATTGCGATTTTGCGATCCCCGATAAGAGGAGAATGGACTGGTGACGTGGAGGAGAGAGACCACACGTGTATCGAGGTTAGACATCTCGGAGTTTCCGGAAGCGTAGGTTCTACGCATATCAAAACCGTGAAGTCCGAAACTCCGAAATATTGAATGTTTTTGTGATTTAATATTGAGGAAATGGATCGATAGCCTTGTGAATGCTATTGTGAGTACTTTTGGAGAAACTAAGAATTCCTATAGTACCCAACTGAGGGAAACTTGGCAACCGAGTGCACTATAAGACATGATAAGTGAATGGTATATCCCGAGGGACTATGAGCAGTGAAGGGGGCACATTCCTTGGGTTGTGCGGTTTGTGGGTAAGAGAGAGATGGTGGAATGTTATGAGTAAAATATCTCTATGGCCAGGAGTAAACCAAAACAGATGAAAAGAACTGCAGAAATCAACTCTTATCTCAGGTATGCTATATAAGAAAATATTCTTACAATACAAGGTAAAGAGCCTACCTCGTCTAGACGTTTGATGAAGTCCACCCTTGATCACTTGACTCAAATTAATACACCTGCAACGTTTCCTCAAAAACCAAGAAACGCAAGCATATGGTGATAATATATACATTTAGGACATTCAATAGCATAATTCATCAACATTCATAACAAATATTCCCAAGGAATAAAAATTAAAATATTTGCAATATATTAATTGGACGAGAAAAGGGTATTTATATTAAAATGTAATCAACATAAGTGAAGAATTAGAAACTTCCATGTCGGCACTGTTCAGAACCGAGAAACTAAGTCCATTCTAGATGGGCCTCCACCACTTCAATCCTCCACCAAAAAAAATCTCATATAAGAAAGACAATGAGGCTCCAATCAAGTAGGGAAGAGCTTCGGGCTAGAACAATGTGTTTAGACTTAAAAGGATAAAGGGATGTAGACTCAATATGAAGTGAATAATTTCTCCAGAGTAACATTGATCTCAAAGTTGAATTCTTCTCTTTCTTTTTCATATCTCAGATATGACCCATTTATATCCTTCAAATGGAATTGAAGGGTCGATTCAGAACATTTCCAGTATATGTAAGGTCAAGGATCATGGATCATGTAACGTGACATGAAAACCCGACACTATTTTTTAATTTTGGGAAACAAACCTGATGTACGCGGGATGTAATGGTGCAACCTTCATATACACATGTTGTATAATAGTTGGGACGCATATGTGGAAAAATATTGTTTTTATCTCTGGGATTTGAAAACAGGGACTTCAAGTCTGCATAGGGAAATCGAGAAAGGACTTCTAAGCAACTTTGCATAGGGTGAGGCAAATCTTGCTATAACATGGAATGGAAATACTGTATGAGTATATACAAGGTTTGGGGCTACACTGTGTGTGGAGAGTATATATCTAGAGGAATGGATCTTATGGTAGACTCATAGCCTCACCTCGGGAGTGGCCTATTGTTGAGAGAAAATGAACACCAATGCCTATGTCTGGGAGGTTCATCCTTTATGCACTACCAATTCGTTATATTTTATAAAAAAATAAGTGTTATGTTATTTTACTATTGTTATTCCACTGTATATATGAATGTTTGAATGATGTGTGTTTGTTGTGTAATTACTTGATGCATTCACATTTTTATATGTGTTGTTAGATGCATGGGTAAACCGAAATATAGTTTTACTGTAATTGTTTGTACTTGCCTCCATTTGGTTCATTTTATTTGTGTACAGGGAATTATTAAATTTATATTCAAGAGGAAAATCCATGTTTGAAGTGACAAGAATCATCTTGTAGGTTGGGTATGTTGTAGTTGGATATGTCACGCACGTTGTGAATAGTTTCCATGTGTAATGCAAAGCATGTTGAGTGCATGGTTTTTTCTTCCAGTGAGGATGATAAATTCATGTTGGTGGACATGGTGTAGTTACATTTAAATAATGTTATCTGAACTGGTTAAATATATCGCTCATAAGCTACACAAATTTAGTCAACTGAAAAAAAAAATCAATTAATGTATATTTTCCGTAAGTAAGGTTCCTCAATTAAGCTGGGGGACATTCATACCAACTTTCCTCCCTCCATATTCAAATCAAATGCCACCTATAAACCCTCAATCTTTATATTAAAACCAACTTCAAGAAATGATTATGGACTCACTATTTTAGGTGGGATTTGTGTCCCCTATTACAATGATATTGTAATATTGTTTTCCCCTATGGTCAAGAATTGTTTCTTTTTACCTCTTCTCCATGCAGTGTGAGTGAGATGCATAGAAGTTGTGGACACTACAATAGGAATATCAATGAATATCAATGTGTGTGTGTGTTTCTCCATGTTTATTCATCCCATTTATGTTTAATAAGATGGATTCACTTAATTTTTAAGGTTTTTACATTTTTTCTTTTTCCTTTTTCTCATGGATATAAGAGAAGACATATCCAAGTAGTATTTACATATTGATATCCACATCATATTACAATTGTATATGATCCATCTATAAGTAGTATCAGATACATAATAAATATACAGTTCCAAGTATATGATCCCTCTTTAAATATTTTTAAAAAGTGAATTTTAAGTCTTACAAGGTTTGAACTTCAAGCAACCAAATGTATATAGGGATACTTTTGGTGCGGAGTATTTTTGGAGAATTTAGGATACAATAGTATCATTTCATACTTGGCACATTAGTCATTGAGAGGCATTGATTATTAGCCTAATCATGACAAGTAGTTCAATTTGAACCTAGGTTTCGCCCAAGGAATTTATTCTAAATAGTTACCAATGCCCCTACAACTTTAAAAAAAACATCACTGTAATTTATTATTAGGAGTTGGACGTTTTCTTATCAGAATAGTCCATCATCTATTGAGAGCTGAAGGGGTAAGGCTCAAGATTTTTTAAAGGATTGGATAAACCATTAATAGAGAATGTTTATTTCAATGCTTAAAGATCTTTAACAATGAAAGCACATATTAAACATGATTAATTTATCTAAATTATTACTATCAAATTTATCTTCCAATTTAATTCCAATGGAATCATTCAGATCATCTTGATGGTTAAACTAATGACCATTAAATTTGCATAATCATCATATATGTCCTAGCGCATCTAACTTGATATAAGGTAATAACCAATATATTGAAATAATCATCCATGCCAAGGAGTGAAAACAAATAAGTCCAAATGAATACCCTTTATTCAATATATGTATATTATTGATGATCCCACATATAAAATGAGCCATGAAATTCTCTCCTTGAAAATATTTTACCCACGTGACTATTTGGGATGGCAAAGTCTATTGTTTTGCAAGCAAGGTTGTTCAAATCTCCATTATGTTAAAATATTGCATCTATTTCTACATTATTAATGTATCAATTAGGATCTCGTGCAAAGATAAAATTAAGTTGATGAAAAATACATTGAGCCTTCCATATTATTTTGAGGGTTGACCAAAGTGGAAACTTCTAAAGATACGGAAAGAGATTTTTCAAGTGCACTACATAAAAACATTATACGGTTTGTATAGCTTAGTTTAGGGTCATTGGTTAGTTAGGGGTTATAATAACTAGGTGTTATATAATACATTGGATTAGGAGTTGGTGTTGATGACAATTTTAGGAGTTTTATGACTTAGTGGCATTAGGTGTTATAGGGGTTAGATATTTTTTAATAAAGAAGTTATAAGGTTGAGGTTTTATTTGGAATAAAGGTTAAGTATGTTGGTGGTTGGAGTTTATATCATGTAAGTGTCAAACAGGTTGGGAATTATAATTGTGAGTTTATATTGATGTCATGTAGTCATATTTAAAGGGGGTATGATATGGATATATAAATGTATTGGGATATTTGGAAAAAAATCTTCTATTCTTTAATGATTTATTGCATCAGTCATATCTCTTATATAGTTTTGAGTTGTGCTCCATGCTCACACTTATGCACATATATATATATCAATTTTTATATTTTTAATACATAACATTGGACACATGAAATTATTTAGTAGATAACATTGGACATGTGAAAAACCATAAAAATCTGCTGTAATAAAAGATAAAAACAAGTTTTGGAAAAATTCTTGTAACCTTCTTTCGATACATCAAAATTGGTCTAACTTTTTTATATAGTTTTGAGTTGTGCTCCATGCTCACACTTATGCACATATCTATATCAATTTTTATATTTTTAATACATAACATTGGACACATGAAATTATTTAGTAGATAACATTGGAAATGTGAAAAACCATAAAAATCTGCTTGGAAAGATTCTTGTGACCTTTCGATACATCAAAATTGGTCTAACTTTGATCTAACTTAAACCAGAATCTAGAAAAACATAATAGGATGTTATAGGACAAAATTTCAAACCCATAGGGGATGAAATTTGAATGTTACATAACATGCAAGTCAACCAACAAAACAATCTCCAAAGGAGGGTTATAAAAGATATGGTATCTTAAAATTAACATAAATTTTAAGATTTTATGAGCATTAGTATAGATTTTAACAAAATTCATTTTGAATTTAAGTTTATAACTTTAAGAAAGTAGTATTGAGATGGATATAATATTTATTTTTAATTTATAGATTTCTAAATATTAATAATTTAATTGTCATTTAAATTAACATTTTTTTTTTTATTTTTTTTTTAAGTAATTAGCATGTAAGTTCACATTATCAATATTATCATTTAGATTATCTTTCTCAATATTTAATGGTTAAAATATAAGTCATATAAATTCTATTATTAGTTTTTGTTAAGTTTATAGAAGATATTATGTAAAATATAAGTAATAAAAAAAACAATTATTTTAATTTAGTGATTTATTTGTATATTTTAGAATTTACTCTTAAATTTGGGTTTCAATCTCAAAATTTAAAACTACAAACTATGATGGTGGGGTAGGGTTGGGTGCACTAATAGAGAAAACATATTATGTTTCTAAGAGGCTAGGTTGAGGGGAATAATAAAGAAAACATATTATGTTTTCTTTGTTATTCCCCCCAACCCCACCCTCCTATATGAGGGTGGGCTATATGAGGGTGAGGGTGGGGTATATGAAGGTGGGGGGAATAATAGAAAACACATAATTTTCTCTCTTATTCCCCCCATGCCCACCCTCATATATGAGAGTGGGGGTGGGTGGAATAATAGAGAACACATAATTTTCTCTCTTAGCATCCCGACCCCTAGCCTAATATATTAGAGAAAACATAATTTTCTCTATTATTCCCTAAACCCCCATGAATTTGTGTATTACTCCCTCTACCCCCACCCTCATATATGAGGGTGGGGTATATGAGGGTGGGGGTGGGGGTGCGGGGAATAATAGAGAAAACATAATTTTCTCTATTATTCCCCCCATCACCACCCTCATATATGAGAGTGGGGGTGGAGGGTGTAATAGAGAAAATCATGGGGGTGCAAGGAATAATAGAGAAAGATTAATTTTCTTTATTATTCCTCCCACCCTCACCCTCATACCTTCACATAATTTTCTCTCTTATTCCCTCCACCCCCGTCTTCATAAATGAGGGTGGGGCTGGTAGGAATAATAGATAAAATATAATTTTATCTATTATTCA
>JZKD02S1913989.1:1150985-1175059 GCA_000966675.3 Picea glauca
CCTTGTCCCACAAACAAGGGCTTCTCATACACCAATTTAGTGTGTTGACTTGGCCGTGACCTTAAAAATTGATTATTATTATTATTATTATTATTATTATTATTATTATTATTATTATATCTATATACTTAATTGTTTCCAAAGGGAAAAACAGTTTCAATAGTATTCATTAGAAATAAAGAAACTTTTTAACACCATAGTGTGACATATAGAATTATGAACCCTCACTATTACTATTAAAAAAAACATCATCTCATTATAAACCAACCTCATAAAAAAATCTTAAATCATATACTTAACCAAAAAAATAGGAACAACTTTTTCATAAAAATTCATAACAACAATATCTTAAAAATACCTCTTTATTCCATTATTTTGCAATCAACAAAATAACTACTAAAATCTTCTCTTTTGCTTGTCCAATCCTTCACAATAACTCGACAAGGTGCTAAACATGTTTATTCCAAAAGTTCACATGTCATTTATGACTTTTTATTATTGATTTCAACCTATGTATTCTTTTATCTTTCAAGAACGAAGTGACCTAACTTTGTAAAATAGAGTAATCATGATATTTTGATAATTGAGGAGGTCATTTTTTCTTTATTCTTAACCAATCAAACATGTTGTTAACATGAACTTGATAGATAAAGCCTATATTGTTAACCTGAACTTGATGAATAAAGTCTATATGTGGGAAAAAACTAAAATCCAAATTGTAATAAATTCATAAATAAACAAACTAAAAGGTAAATATATAAATAACAATATATCGATCAAATAAATTTATTTTATTCTTACAAATTTTTATGTTCTTATAAATGAATCCATGCTAGTGGTGAGATTAAAAAATACTCTTCTCATATTCCGGATGAGCAAAACATTACTGAAATAAATAAATAAATATATATATATAATTTAAAATATTTAAAGGAAATTATTTTGAAAAGTAGATATAAGAAAAAAATAATAAATAAGTAAAATAAATAATCTGATCATAAACACAGTATAAATAATATTAATAGACAATGATAAGTATTCACAACTTTCAGGTCCTTCCCATGTTTCATAACAGCATGATAAAGAAACGTTTGAGTCCTTTAGGGTGCGTTTTGTATGAAGAGATTCATCTTACAATTTAGCCTGATGAGTTGTATCAAATTTTATATAAAAATAATTAAAATAAAAAATTGTTTAAAATTCATCTTAATGATATATTAAACAAGTATCTTCATTATAACTTTAACAAAATGTTGAAAATTATATTCAGTATCTTAATTATAAATTTAACAAAGAGTTGAAAAGTCAGATCTGTTAAGCTATTAACATCTTGAAAAGTGTTTAACACAAACGCAAATGATGGATACGAATAACGAATAGGTTTTGAAGTATATTTTATGCTAAGGACCACACTGATCGCGATGCGATCTGATGGAGGAATATTTTATCACAGAGCTTTTCTCGATTATCACAGTAAACAAAATGAATAGAATCAATTTTAACAGGACATAGCAGACGTCATGGTATTGTTCCCTATTTTTCTTCTGTTGATTACGTTACCTGTGCAGTACATGTAGTACGGGCATATACTACTAGAGCATTCACTGAGGCGCTTATCGTTTTCCATTACATCTAAAAATAGCTGTTTACATGGTGGATAGAACTTTCCTCACAGCTATCTTTGTGGAAAAGAGAACGAGCATGAATAAGGAGACAGTACGTAGGGCATCTCAGTCTCACGTACAGTACATTTCAGGAAAGGATTGATCATTGCACGTTCCGGACATTTCTTTGAGCAAAACAAAAGAAAAGAAGATCCGGAGGTCCTGGTTACACCTCAGGTCAATGTTTTTCCTCGAACAAATTCTCTCGGGGCAAAGCAGAATATGAATACACGACCTTACTTCGAGAACCATTTTCCGCCTTTACATCGATTCCTTGTCTGCAAGTCCCCTTATAAAATAAACTTTGTCGGTCACTATTGGTTATGCAAATAATTGTGATCGTATTACAAAGATGCATAATATAAGCTGCCAAGACAGATACAATTACTTGTTTAACGCTCCTGGAGTTCTCTCAAACATTTCACTTAACAGGTTTCTAGGGTAACTCCCAGAAGTGTTTGGGAGCAATCTGCGAATCGTTGAACTCTGAATCGGCCCAATGAACTCCTCTCATTCTATTCAAGGTTAAACTACTACCGTTCTTATTTTAATAGAGTGTTAATGTTGCTGTCATGCTTGTATTTGGTTTCAGATCGTTTCATAGACTTTATTTATTGCCGTGGGCCAAAAGTAACAGACTGGAACCTCTCGTATACGGTATGCAGTGTCGGAATTTAAACTTTATTTTCCATGACAAAACGTTCGTGTAAAGTTGCTCGCTTCAACAATGGAAATTTGTTTTAAATTTTTTTAATATCTCTATATGCGGATAAAAAAGAGTTAATATTTATTTAATATTTGTATATGAAAAAAGTAATAATATATTACTGGAGCTAAAACAATTTGGGCAAAAATTGTCCGAGAGTGTTTTCTAAAAACTTTTAGCTAGTATTATGACTTGACTAACCGTAGAAAATTACTCACTCAAAATATTAGACTCAAAATATATTACAAACTTAGTTCACCTGATATTGTTTGAAAAGATCAAGTGGATTCATCTCTTTTAATAACTAAAATATATTACAAACTTAATTCACATTAAAATCAATTATTCTTCTCATTGTTTTTATTTCTTTATTTCAGAAAAATAATAATTATTGCTTAAATCCAAATGATATTGTTTGAAAAGATCAAGTGGGTTCATCTCTTTTAATAAATAAATTGAGGGTCAGTGTTTTGATAGAAATGGTATTCATATTTTCTAATACCTTCATAAATAAATAAAAATTCTTCATAATAATAATAAAAAACTTTGTCGAAGGCTATTACATAGTATAATGTAAGTTTCGCTAGGATGTATAGAAATAAAATCATGTTCGAGAATTCGAATAGAAATGACGATGCCACTTGTTCCTGAATTATCATAGCTAAGATGAATTTCTTTACTACATACTAAGATGAATGGGAAGTTATAGTTGGAAGCTCTTAATTTAAGGGTATGGTAGGAGAAGATCCAGGCTTTAAAATCACATTTCAAATGTCTTCACGGTTTTCATGTTCATTGTCATTTCAATAATATGATAGATTCACTTTCCAAGTTTGCTTTGAAGGAATAGTGTGGGTGGGTGGCTCCACTTTCAAGAGAAATATAATAACTCTCAAATCAATATAGGTCAAATCTTTATCTTTGAAGATAGGGGTATATTTGTTTGACACAATATTGTAAGCAAACAAAATAAAACAAAGTAAGTATAAACAAATATATAGTATAGTTTATTTTCAGGGATTTTTGCGTGACAATATGTAATTGAAATGTTGAAAGGATGTGGGATAATCTTGGACGAAGCAAATATAGCTATATATGTCATTTTTAAAATTTATTTTGATTTAATTTTGAATATTGATGAAACATCTTTTCCTAGAAAAAAAAAAAGAGTATAATGTTTCACAAGTAAAAAAAAACAANTTGATTTAATTTTGAATATTGATGAAACATCTTTTCCTAGAAAAAAAAAAGAGTATAATGTTTCACAAGTAAAAAAAAACAACACATGTTTCACTAGTACAAACAACAACACTAGTAAGGATGTCTTGTAGATATTATAATATCCCACTAATAGAAAAAAAAATAGTAGTAAGGAGGTCTCCTGCACCAATTGAATTAAATAAGATGAAGAAACCACACTAAATTGGGGTCAAATTCAATGGGAAAACAAGTTAAACATGATTATCCTTAACATTAAATTGATGTTGAGATTGTGGTGTTGGATATTTTATGTTTGAAATGTATAGTACACATCTCATAATTAACATTAACTATATTTAAAATTTTCATTTTACATGGATTGTTTGTTCGTTAATTAACACTATTTTGATATCTGTTCGACTAATTAATACTAATTAGATATCTTATTTTGATATAGACATTTATTCCAATGTTTCAAACGTCAATTACATGTTGGAAATGAGCAATAATCACATCAAAGTTTTGCATTTAATGTCCATTATTTGTTGATGAACCTACACTAGTTAGACATTATATTGACTTCCACAGTTATTGTCCATTATTTTTAACCGAGAGTAGTTAGACATTATATTGATGTTCCACACACCCATGTAGTGTGGCATTCCATATTTTCAAAAACATTTAAGAAGTTTTAAGTAGAATATTCAAGTTATCTCTCTCGTAAATGTTAAACCTTCAATATTTGAGAAAATAAAAAAATGTTGAAAAATATATATGGAATTGTACTCAATATGAAACAAATACCCAATAACCAACACTACAATTTTTTTATTAAAATAAACACTAAATAAACACTAAATAAACAACACTACACTTTTTTGATTAAAATAAATTCAAATTTTTGATTAAAATAAATTCAAAAAAGCTTCATTTGCTATTAAAAAAAAATAATGTAGCAACACTCATAGCATTCTTTCTCTAAATCTTAGTTTCTTAATACCTACAACTAGCAAGTTTGATGAAGGACTGATATTTGGACAATCACATTAGTACGAAGGAATTGCTAATATAAATCCACAAAACAACCCTTTTTTTTATTACCTAAAGGGAATTCCAATTACAAGTAACATTTTAAGTAAAAAAGAAAATAATTTATGTAAATTTATTCAATACACACATTTTATACTAGGAAGTATTTCTAAATCTAAAAAAAATTTAAAATCCAAATATTATATAGTTCATACGGAAGAAGATACAAATCTTACTGATTTAAGGAAACATTGTATTTCTATATCTTAAAAATATTTTAAAATCCAAATGTTATATAGTTCATACGGAAGAAGATACAAATCTTACTGATTTAAGAAAACATTTTTTAAAATCCAAATATTATATAGTTCATACGGAAGAAGATACAAATCTTACTGATTTAAGGAAACATTGTATTTCTATATCTTAAAAATATTTTAAAATCCAAATGTTATATAGTTCATACGGAAGAAGATACAAATCTTACTGATTTAAGAAAACATAAATGTTTCATGATGTAATGGTCATTTACTTATCTTACTTTCTTATTTTCCTATTCATTCAATTTTCCAAGATATAGGTATTTAAAAACTTATGTCAATATGAAAATATAAATGATTGTACGTGCATTGATATAGTGTTGTACATACATTCAAAATAGAATCCATAACCATTAAAATGTTCCTTTTGAAATTAGGTTATGTAGCCACTACAAACATAGATCTGTAGCATACTAAAAACACTTTGAAACATAAAACTTTGTAGCCATTGAAAACAAAGATTCATAACATGTTGTAGATTATAAATATCCTAGAATCACAATTTATTCAAATAGCAGCAACAAAAAAAATATAATTTGAAAGTCATGAGAGATATGGACCATAAATCTTACATTACACTTGATCTTGGTTTTTGGAAATACAAACATGATATGTTGTTGAATTAACTTCAAAGACCTTCAAAATGAAAAATAATAGATTGTATACTAGTTAGCATGATATAATATGGTAGGTGAAAATAATGGATTAGAGAAGGACCATCACTCCTTTCGAAGAATGAATAGGATTCTCACGGAAATAAATTGGGAAGATACTTGATAATGTTGCAGAGATGGAAGATAAAGAATACAAAATACAAAGAAAAATTCAAACAATGGAAGATAAAGAATACATAGATGAAGAATAATTATATACATTCATGAATCTTATGAGTTTTTAAAAGGAATACCAAGGCGAGTGGAAATGGATTTCACCAATAATGCATTACTTCTAACATAAAGGGAAAGAAAATATTTTTTATGGTAGAGTCTTGGTATTTATTTCTAAGATTGTTTTACTATAAGCAACACTCGCTTGCCTATATCATTTGAGCTTTCACTTTAGAATCAAATCCTATGGGGTTTTCTTCTTCAATGAGGGAACACACAATTGTTTGTTCATAACACAGATTTGGACTCTTAGAGACAACATTCGTGTTGTAAATTTGCATCAAGAGGTTCATTGCAAATACTATATGAACTCGGAAGTGGGTTTGCAAACTTTGAAAATAAGGAATCAAGAAAACTATGTTTGTATGAGAGATTAATGACGATATGTAATATAGTTCACTTCTTTAAGAGGTTCATTGCAAATACTATATGAACTCGGAAGTGGGATTACAAATTTTGACAATAAGGAATTAAGAAAACTATGATGTATGAGAGATTAATGATGATAGGTAATATAGTTCACTTCTTTACGACATTCTACCTACTCAAACTAAGATTTTATTTTATCATTTGAGCTTATGGTGGAATTTTAAGGGTTGTATTTTATCATTTGAACTTAAGGTAGAATGGTAGAAGATGTACAATAGAAATGGGAGGAATTAAAATTGTTTGGTTTTCCAATATTAATCTTCATGCAAATTTATATGAACAACATTACATATATAAATATTTCCACCCTTTTGGAGATCATGTGTATAATGACATTTTATCTATACAAGATCTTACCTAACCTTAGTTCCATCCCTTTCCTTTTCCATGATAACATTATGTGTATCTGTGCGTGTCAATTAGGTTTACCTCGAGAGGTTGCGAGGAATGTGTTGATGGCTACTAAATCCCTTTAGTTCAACAGCAAGAACCAAACCCGCCACCGAGGCCCAATTAGACTCTGCAACATTTAATAGTGGAATGGTTCTCTAGATCTTGCGATCGAGCCAATTAATCGATGGGCTTTACGTTTTCTTGCGGAGGCGTCTCCTTCAAATCATACTCTCTTTTAGTATTTTCTTTTAGATGGGACCAATATAAGATGGAATCCGGTATAAAGTAACTTGAAAACAAAACGGGAAAAGGTTTTGACAAGTGGAGAAGAGGTTGAGCTTGAGATAACCCACTACTAAATCATGCAGGCAAAAATTTTATACCACATGCCTAGTACTAATACGTTAACCATGTAAGCATTCAATTATTGTCTCAGATACTAATTATCAGAAAGAAAACACATATGTGATAAATAATCAAAAGTAAAATAATTCACTTAACTCGAATCATCTATCACATAATCACACAACGATTCATCTTCATCATTAAAGAAAAGAACTGTAAAAACATTGAATCCGATATCTTATCAATAGATTTAATAGCTCTTACGTGTTACAACATACATTCATGAGACGAGATACGAAATAGTTCTTCTCCACATCCAATCATACACTTATTTGATTAAAATATAACTTATCTCTGGTCCAGAAGGACTTCTTAACTAAACGCAGCTTCAAAATAATTCTTAACAAACGAGAAAAGAGAGTTTATTGCAACAACCATTGACCCTCTCGATGCTCTTATTTATAACATAAAATTAACTAAAAATAACAGCTAAAGTGCAGTTAAGAAAGACAAAAACTTGCCACTTGCCATTCTCTCCTTACAGTTTTCTAACAATCATATCAAGATATCGCTTTAAAAGGATGACTCCTCTAATACTCCAACTAACTAATGAAGAACTCCTCGTCGGTGTTGACATATGGAAATCTGTGTTGTTCCATCAGGGCCGCATAGGTATGCCTTATCTCTACCACATGTCCCTGATACTTCACGAGACTGACAATTATTGCAGCGCAATCCGAGATTTTATCGGGTGTTCCATGAATTGTTGTACCGGCCCTTGCACTGTGTCCACCACCTTTTCCACTCTTTCGGTCCATGATGCATCTTTCTTGCTGTGTGATTCGACTATGTCGCGCAAGTTGACAAGTCGTCATGTGTTCCGAACTTGGGAAGTGTTATCTCTTTCATCAACCGATTGATCTTGGGAAGTGTTATTTGGTTTCAGATCGTTTCATAGACTTTATTTATTGCCGTGGGGCAAAAGTAACAGGCTGGAACCTCTCGTATACGGTATGCAGTGTCGGAATTTAAACTTTAGTTTACATGACAAAACGTTCGTGTAAAGTTTCTAGCTTCAACAATGAAAATTTGTTACTTTCCAACTTTTAATTTTTTTTAATATCTCTATATGCTGATAAAAAAGAGTTAATATTTATGTAATATTTGTATATGAAAAAAGTAATAATATATTACTGGAGTTAAAACAATTTGTGCGAAAAGTGTCCGAGAGTGTTTTCTAAGAACTTTTAGCTAGTATTATGACTTGACTAACCGTAGAAAATTATTCACTTAAAATATTAGACTCAAAATATATTACAAACTTAGTTCACCTGATATTGTTTGAAAAGATAAAGTGGATTCATCTTTTTTAATAACTAAAATATATTACAAACTTAATTCACATTAAAATCAATTATTCTTCTCATTCTTTTTATTTCTTTATGTAAGAAAAATAATAATTATTGTTTAAATCCAAATGATATTGTTTGAAAAGATCAAGTGGATTGTGATAAATTGTGAAGCAAGAAATGTAGAGAGAAAGGAATAGAACAGAAAACAATATATTAGAATATATGAAGAAGAGTACAATGAGAAGTAAGTCTGAAGAAGTACTTATGCAAAGGGAAATAGCTGAGCTAAATAGGCTCAAGCAAATCAAGAATAGAAAGTACAGCTGGCCAGGACAGCTAGCAGTGTTACAGTCAGACTGTTGAGGTTACATTATATTTAACACTCCCTCTTAAATTCAACAATTACAATCATTAGCACTGATTATTCCTAAGTGCTATCTCTGAAAATCAAAAACCGATTTTCCTAGTGGCTTTGTAAAGATATCAGCAAGTTGATCTCGAGAACCACATAATTGCAGTGCAATATCACCATTATTGACTAGCTCGTGTATGAAATGAAAACGAGTGTCAATGTGTTTGTTTTTCTTATGAAACACATGATTTTTGGATAGAGCAATTGTTGAAGTATTGTCAAAGAAAATAGGAGTTGGATCATTTTCTGTATGTGACATATCTTTCAATATTCCTCTTAGCCACACAGCTTGACATGAAGTTGAGGTAGCAGCGACATACTCTGCCTCTACAAAAGATATTGAAACAATTGGTTGCTTCTTTGATGCCCATGAGATTAGGTTCGTGCCCAGTTGAAAAACATGTCCAGATGTGTTTTTTTTGTCATCTAGGCTGCCTGCAAAATCACTGTCTGTGTAACCAGAGAGTTGATTACTACCAGATTTAGTGTACCATAAGCCGAAATTTAAAGTTCCTGCAACATATCTCAAAATTCGTTTCACCATTTTCCAATGAGAATCTTTGGGGATTCCATGAATCTGGAAACAAGATCGGTTGCATACACAATGTCAGGCCTAGTTGTTGTAAGATACACCAAACTTCCTACTAAGATTTTGTATAGAGTAGAGTCCATTGTAGGACCTTCATCATTTTTGCTCAATTTTGTGCCTAGGGCTATAGGGGTTTCTACTGGATTGCATTCTTCCATACGAAATCTTTTGAGGATGTCTGTTGCATACTTTTACTGACAGACAAAAATGCCTTTGGTTGATTGATCAACCTCAATCCCTAAAAAATATTTCATTATGCCAAGATCTATCATCTCAAACTCAGATTGCATGGCATGTTTAAAATCTGTTAACTCAAGATTTCTCGTATAGATCATGTCATCAACATATAAACATACAATCAAAATTTTACCGTGTTGATCTGTTTTGGTGTAAAGAGTTGGCTAATTTTGGCTTCTGCTGAAACCACTTTTGATCAGATAAGTGTCGATTTTGTTGTATCAAGCTCTTGGAGCTTGCTTTAAGCCATACAAGGCTTTCTTCAACAGATATACTTTGGTGCTCTTGGACTTCAAATCTAGGTGGTTGACCGACATAAACTTCTTCTTCTAAGAAACCATTCAGGAATGTTGACTTGACATCCATCTGGTATACTTGCCATTTGTGTTGGGCTGCTATGGCCAATAGAGTCCTTACATTGTCTAATCTTGCTACTGGAGAAAAAGTTTCACCATAATCAGTACCAGGTTGTTGTGAGAATCTTTTGGCAACAAGTCTTGCCTTGTGTTTTTCGATCTGCCCTTTTTCATTGAGTTTAGTTTTGTAAACCCACTTGACACCAATACTCTTCTTGTGTCTTGGAAAATCAACAAGATCCCATGTCTTGTTCTTCTCAATGGAGTCAATTTCTTGGTTCACAGCTTGAACCCAATGTGGCTCCTTAGCTGCTTCCTTAATGGATGTAGGTTGACATGACATTAAAGCAAAAAGGTTGTGTTGTTCAAAGTCATCCAACTGCTGAAGGATTTCTCTCAAACTTTAAGTTCTCTGATTTTGTGGTTCAGAGAATGATTCTCTGATGGAAGTTGAGTTATCCTGAGAATTTTCAGGTTGCCTTTGTACCTGCAACCTTGGAAGAATATTTTGAGGTACTTGTTGTTCTGAATTTTCTGCGTTTTCAGAACTTGGCAGCAATGGAGTTTGACTATCCATCTGCTGATTTTATGAATCATTCCAGAATTGATTTTCTAGAAATTTTAAATCTCTGCTGAGAATTAGTTTCTTGGTGATTGGATTGTAAAGCCTGTAAGCTTTAGATGTTTCACTATATCCAGTGAAAATACATTTCTCACTTCTGTCATCAAGTTTCTTCCTTAATTCAGAATGTATGTGAGTGTATTATATGAATCCAAATGTCCTTAGATGCACTACATTGAGCTTTGTCCCACTCCATGCTTCTTGGGGAACTTTCATCTTTAGAATTGTGGTTGGAGATCTATTCCGGAGATAAACTGAGCATGCTACTGCTTTAGCCCAAAACCTATTTGACAAACTTTTCTCTTTAAGAAGTGTTCTTTCCATATTCATTATTGTCTTATTTTTCCTTTCAGCCACTCCATTCTGTTGTGGAGTATATTTGGCTATTGTTTCCATGATAATGCCTTTTGATTTGCAGAAATTTGCAAATTCTCTGGAGTTGTATTCTCCTCCTCCATCTAACCTGAGTGCTCTGATATATTTGCCACTCTGTTTTTCATCTTCTGCCATGAATTCTTTGAATTTTGCAAAAGTTTCAGACTTGTGTCTGAGAAAATAGATCCATATTTTTCTGCTGAAATCATCAATAAATGTTAGAAAGTAAAAGCTACCACCTATTGACTATGCTTGCATTGGTCCACATAGGTCAGTGTGAACAAGTTCAAGATGTTGTTTGGCTTGATTGGAAGACCGTGGAAAGTTAGTTCACTTATGTTTTCCAAGTATGCAAGACTCACATGGGGGAATTTGCTCTTTAAAGATAGGAAGAACTTTGACCATGGAGTTATTCTGAAGAAGAATTAGACTCTTAAATGGTAGATGTCGAAATCTTGTATGTCAAACCATAGTTTCATTCAGGGTAGATGCACTCTGTGCATATGGTTGAATCAGATTTGCAGTTCTGAGGGTAAGGGGAAACATCCTATTTGGAGTCATATGGATTTCAGAAATCAATTTTCTGCTTGGGATTTTTTCATATATCTTGCAAGATGCTCCCTCAAAAAGTACCTTATAGCCATATTCAATGAGCTGTCATACACTTAGAAAATTATGTTTCATATCTGGTACATGATAGACATTGTTTATGTCTTTCTTTACATTCTGTTTAGTAAGAATAGGAATAGTTCCTTTTCCTTGAAATTTGACTAAGTAATCATTTCCAAGTGTAATATCAGATAAGATTGAAGAATCAATGCATGAAAGTAATTCTTTGTTACCTGTCATGTGATTGCTGCATCCACTGTCCAGCAACCAGACATCTTTAGGTGATTCTTCGGTCTTGTGGCATGAGAGAAACATACCTCTTGAGTTTTCTCCCATGTGATTCGACACATGTGCTCTGCCTAAGAGATGATCTGCTTGCTTCTTCCTGCATTCAGATTCATAGTGCCCATACTTTTTGCAGTAATAGCATTGTATACTTGATTTCTCATTTGATATTCTCCCTCTGCCTCTTTGAGGCTAGAAATTCTGATGTTGATTTTGTTACTGATGTCTTTGACCTTGGAAATTTTGATTCGGATATTGTTGTCTGTTACCTCCACTAAAGTGAGGGTTACTTTGATTGCTCCCTCTTCCTTGGTAACCTCTGCTTCTGCCTCTGCCTCTCCCTCTGTTGAAGGAGAATTGAGTTTTGAAAGCATTGGAGATTGACTCATTTGTGAGATGCAGTCTGGTCTCATGTGACACCAGAGAACCAATTAATTCATCTATTGAAAAGCTTGACAGATCCTTGGATTCAAGGATTGTTGTTACAACCATTTCAAATTTATTGGGTAAACTTCAGAGAATTTTCTCAACAATTCATTGATCGATGATGATTTCACTAGTCAGTCTGATCTGGTTCACGATGCCCATGACTCTGGTCATGAACTGATCCACATTTTCGAACTCTCTCATCCTTAGAGTCTCGAATTGCGTTCTCAAGGTCTGCAGTTTAATTGTTTTGACCCTGTCATTTCCTTGGTAGGAAGATTTAAGGATGTCCCAGTATTGTTTTGAAGCACCAACGCCTGTGATTTTTGAAAAAATTGAGTCATCCACAAAATTTTGAATCCAAAATTTATCTTTGTTTTCTCTATTTCTCTGCGTTGTCTGAGCAATTTTCTGTTGATTTGTCATGGCAGACAGGTCTGCTGAATCTGGTTCCACATATCTGTGATCCACTGGATCCCATCACTCTTATGCTTGCAAGAAGGATTTCAACCGAAGACACCAGAACTCATAGTTCTTTCCAAGAAGAATCGGACCCTGAGTTGGCCCTAAATTGCTAGACGACGCCATAAAAAAAAATTTGCAGAAAAAAATAGAGGGAAATTTCATATTTACCTCCGATCGCCAAAACAACGATTTGTCGATGGCCAAAGGGAGCTTATCGGCCTTAATTTTGGCCTTAGTCACCGTGCAATGTGACCACGTGCCTTAATTTTAAAGCTCTACGGGCTTTTCCGATTTTTTTGCCTTTCAATTTGTCGAAATGTGAAAGTTGCCTTTGGACAATTTAATGGTCCAGATCTTGTTGTGATCTGACGGTCCAAATATTATCAGGATATTGCGAATCGGGACTTCGTGAACCCTGATGACGAGCTCTTCTGACTCCTCGATTCCCCGATCTCTGATTTGCCGATGGCGCTTTCCTTTCGGGACTTTCCCGATTCCTTTGATCTCTTCCACGCATCCCAACAGATGGACGACTCAAGTCTACTTCGGGGGTTGCACCGTGGAGATTCCACATCCCTTGTTTTGACGAGATGACGTCAGCTGGGCCCCATAATGGAGCTTTCCTCCTATCGATATTTTGGACTTCGTAGTTTTGAAATGCTCGTGCCTCTTGTCCTTAGGATTCGTGAAACGCTGAATGTCTATATGTCGATGGCCCTTTCTTTTTCGAGACTTTTTTGATTCCTCGGATTTACGCCACGTGTCCCCTCAAGATGAACGGTCCTCGTCATTTCATGATTTCGTGACTTGTGACTCCAAAGTTTCTGTCAACTTGAAAACCTCGGTTGTTGAAACGCCAATGGTTTTCTCGATGTACGCCACGTGTCTAAACAAATGGACGGATGTGATCTTATCGCTATTTCGTGAATCATGATTTCACGAGTTTAGAGCTCTTGTTGCGACGGTCTTTTGAAACCGTGAACTCCGATATGCCAATTTGACGACACTTGGATCTTCTGTCACCTGTCCTCTGAGATGGACGACTCACAAGTCCTCTCGGGATTTCGCGATATCGCGTATCGGAGTTTTTGGAGTGCAATCACCTTTTCTCGTCCAACTCCCGATTCCTGATTTTGCAATGGGATAAGATTGAAAGCTCATTATCTTTCGCGATCCAACAATCTAGAATGACTCGTGATTTCGCGATTCGCGAATTCTGACTACAGTCTTCTGACCTTTAGACCTTGCGAGTGATCGAAATGCCGAGATCTCGCCACATGTTTCTTGATGGATGGTCGAGATGATGTCGGGATTTCGTGACTTCACAAGTCAAAAATATCTCCTTGGCACTGCAGAGGACTAAACCTCGTGCACTTTCTCGCTGATCCAACGGTTTTCGGGCCTCTGCGTAAGATCTAACGGCTGAAACTCTTTCGCCTTTTCTGCGCTCTCTTCGTCCCTTCTGAACTGGTTTCCTGCTTCGGATTTGTTCGCAGGACGAATATTACGGCCTCAATGGTTGTTTTTTGCACATTAGATGCGATCTTTGCTCAATTTGACGGAATTTTCTCCTGTGGAAGAAACATTTTTTGAATCTTTCAAAGATTTGAAAGAATTTCACGTGTTCTTTGTTGTCTGCTACAATCTTTGATAGATTTGAATAATTCCTGCATTTCTTTAAACACTTCTTCTTTCTTTAATAATCTTCCACGAACTTGACAAATGTCTGAGAAATCTTCAACGTTTCTGCCTTCTGCAGGAAACTTTAACGAATTGAACGAATTCTTCAAGAGTTCCCACCTCCTGTATCTCTCTTTCATGAATCTTTGATGATTCTTGAAAATGTGCAAGAATCTTTAAAGTTTCTTCTTCTACACTCTCTTCTTCCTCTATCTTTCGAGCGTTGTACACTCTGCTTTGGCACGTGAGCTTCTTACGCTGATCTTTGAGCATATGACAGTCTTCTTCCTCATGGAAGTTTCCTGGGAGGATCTTTCGAGAGTATGATGGACAACTCTCCAAGCCTTGTGAAAAGTCTGTGTCGAATTGCTCTCAAGATCCGTGTAAGATCTGGGCTATTTGAGGATCGTGTTGCTCTCCAGCCTGTGTGAAGAGGCTTACTACTGTAGCTATGATACCATGATAAATTATGAAGCAAGAAATACAGAGACAAAGGAATGGAACAGAAAACAATATATTAGAATATATGAAGAAGAGTACAATGAGAAGTAAGTCTAAAGAAGTACTTATACAAAGGGAAATAGATGAGCTAAATAGGCTCAAGGAAATCAAGAATAGAAAGTACAGCTGGCAGTGTACAGTCAGACTGTTGAGGTTACATTATATTTAACATATTCATCTCTTTTAATAACTAAATTGAGGGTCAATGCTTTGACATAAAAACTTTGTTGAAGGCTATTACATAGTATAATGTAAGTTTCACTAAGATGCATATAAATAAAATCATGTTCGAGAATTCGAATAGAAATGACAATGCCACTTGTTCTAGAATTATCATAGCATACAAGACCTTGGGTGTTACAAGTTAAGATGAATTTCTAGACTACATACTAAACCCAGTCATTTTTGGCAACATTTCCATAAGTTTGTTTTGTATCATGCCATGGACACGGGTATTGTTGGAGTTGGTATTGTACTAAAGTTTTGTATACATCACTACTTTAAGATTGGTGGACTTGAGATTGGCAGGTTATTATAGATTGGTTGAAAGAAAATTCACAATTGGAAGCTCTTAACTTAAGGGTATGTAAGGAAATATATTGGATGAATGTGAAGTTACATTTGGAAGCTCTTAACTTAAGGGTATGGTAGGAGAAGATCCAGGCTTTAAAATCACATTTCAAATGTCTTCACGGTTTTCATGTTCATTGTCATTTCAACAATATGGTAGATTCACTTTCCAAGCTTGCTTTGAAGGAACAGTGTGGGTGGATCCACTTTGAAGAGATATAAAATAACTCTCACATCAACATAGGTCAAATCTTTATCTTTGAAGATAGGGCTATATTTTTTGACACAATATTGTAAGCAAACAGAATAAAACAAAGTAAATATAAACAAATATATAGTATAGTTTATTTTTAGGGATTTTTGCATGAAAATGTGTAATTGAAATGCTCAAAGGATGTAGGATAAACTTGGACCAATAAAATATAGCTATATATTTAATTTTTAAAGTTTCTTTTGATTCAATTTTGAATATCAATGAAACTTCTTTTCCTGGAAAAAAAAAAGAACATAATGTTTCACTAGTACAAAGAACAACACTAGTAAGGATGTCTCATAAATCTTATAATATCCCACTAATAGAAAGAAAAAAATAGTAAGTAGGTATCCTTCACCAATTGAATTAAATAAGATGAAGAAACCACACTAAATTGGGGTCAAATTCAATGGGAAAATGAGTTGAACATGATTATCCTTAACATTAAATTGATGTTGAGATTGTGGTGTTGGATATTTTATGTTTGAAATGTATAGTACACATCTGATAATTAACATTAACTATATTTACAATTTTCATTTTACATGGATTGTTTGTTTCTTAATTAACACTATTTTGATATATGTTCGGCTAATTAATACTAATTAGACATCTTATTTTCATATATACATTTATTCCAATGTTTCAAACGTCAATTACATGTTGGAAATGAGCAATAATCACATCAAAGTTTTTCATTTAATGTCCTTTATTTCTTGATGAACCTACACTAGTTAGACATTATATTGACTTCCACAGTTATTGTCCATTATATTTTGGTTAACCAAGAGGAGTTAGACATTATATTGATGTTCCACACACCCATGTAGTGTGGCATTCCATATTTTCAAAAGCATTTAAGAAGCTTTAAGTAGAATATTCAAGTTATATCCCGTGTAAATGTTAAACCTTCAATGTTTGAGAAAATGAAAAAATGTTGAAAAATATATATGGAATTGTACTCAATCTGAAACAAACACCCAATAACCAACACTACAATTGTTTTATTAAAATAAACACTCAATAAACAACACTACACTTTTTTGATTAAAATAAATTAAAAAAAGCTTCATCTGATATGAACAATATAATGTAGTATATGCAACACTCATAGCATTTTTTCTCTAAATCTTAGCTTCTTAATACCTACAACTAGCAAGTTTGATGAAGGATGGATATTTGGACAACAACATTAGTATGAAGCAATTGCTAATATAAATCCACAAAACAACTTTTTTTTTTATTACTTGAAGGGAATTCCAATCACAAGTAACATTTTAAGTAAACAAAAAAATAATTTATGTAAATTTATTCAATACACACATTTCATACTAGGAAGTATTTCTAAATCTTAAAAAAAAATTCTAAAATCCAAATGTTATATAATTCATATTGAAGAAGACACAAATCTTACTCATTTAAGAAAACATAAATGTCTCATGATATAATGGTGGTTTACTTATCTTACTTTCTGATTTTCCTATTCATTCAATTTTCCAAGATATTGGTATTCAAAAACTTATGTCAATATGAAAATATAAATGATTGTACATACATTGATATAGTGTTGCACATGCACTCAAAATAGAATCCATAACCATTAAAATGCTCCGTTTGAAATTAGGTTATGTAGCCACTGCAAACATATATTTGTAGCATACTAAAAACACTTTGAAACGTAGAACTTTGTAGCCATTGAAAACAAGGGTTCATAACATGTTGTAGATTATGAATATCCTAAAATCACAATTTATTCATATAGTAGCAACGAAAAAAACTATAATTTGAAAGTCATGAGAGATATGGACCATAAATATTGCATTACACTTAATCTTGGTTTTTGAAAATACAAACATGATATGTTGTTGAATTAACTTCAAGGACCTTCAAAATGAAAAATAATAGATTCTATACTAATTATCATCATCCCAATGTAAGAGACATAGTATGGTAGGTGAAAATAATGGATTAGAGAAGGACCATCACTCCTTTCGAGGAATTAATAGGATTCTCAAGGAAATAAATTGGGAAGTTACTTGATAATGTTGCAGAGATGGAAGATAAAGAATACACAATACAAAGAAAAATTCAAACAATGGAAGATAAATAATAGACACATGAAGAATAATTATATACATTCATGAAAATTATGAGTTTTTAAAAGGAATACCAAGGCGAGTGGAAATGGATTTCATAATAAATGGATTTTACCAATAATGAATTACTTCTAATATAAAGGGAAATAAAATATTTTGTATGGTAGAGTCTTGGTATTTATTTCTAAGATTGTTTTACTATAAGCAACATTGGCTTGCCTATATCATTTGAGCTCTGACTTTAGAATCAAATCCTTTGGGGTTTTCTTCTTCAATGAGGGAACACACAATTGTTTGTGCATAACACATATTTGGACTCTTAGAGACAACATTCGTGTTGTAAATTTGCATCAAGAGGTTCATTGCAAATACTATATGAACTCCAAAGTGGGTTTGCAAGATTTGAAAATAAGGAATCAAGAAAACTATGTTTGTATGAGAGATTAATGATGATATGTAATATAGTTCACTTCTTTAAGAGGTTCATTGAAAATACTATATGAACTCGGAAGTGGGCTTACAAATTTTGACAATAAGGAATTAAGAAAACTATGATATATGAGAGATTAATGATGATAGGTAATATAGTTCACTTCTTTACGACATTCTACCTACTCAAACTAAGATTTTATTTTATCATTTGAGCTTATGGTGGAATTTTAAGGGTTGTACTTTATCATTTGAACTTAAGGTGGAATTGTAAAAGATGTACAATAGAAATGGGAGGACTTAAAATTGTTTGGTTTTCCAATATTAATCTTCATGCAACTTTCTATGAACACCATTACATATATAAATATTTCCACCCTTTTGGAGATCATGTGTATGATGACATTTTATCTATACAAGATCTTACCTAAGTTTAGTTCCATCCCTTTCCTTTTCCATGATAACATTATGTGTATCTGTGCGTGTTAATTAGGTTTACCTTGAGAGGTTGGGAGGAATGTGTTGATGGCTCCTAAATTGCTTTAGTTCAAAAAAAGGAACCAAACCTACCACCGAGGCCCAATTAGACTCTGAAATATTTAATAGTGGAATGGTTCTCCAGATCTTGCGATCTGACCAATTAATCGATGGGCTTTACGTTTTCCTGCGGAGGCGTCTCCTTCAAATCATACTTTCTCTTTTAGTATTTTCTTTTAGATGGGACCGATATAAGATGGAATCTGGTATAAACAAACTTGAAAACAAAACGGGAAAAGGTTTTGACAAGTGGAGAAGAGGCTGAGCTTGGGATAACCCACTACTCAATCATGCAGACAACAATCTCATACGACAGGCCTAGTACTAATACGTTAACCATGTGAGAATTCAATTACTGTCTTAGATACTAATTATCAGAAAGAAAACACATATGCGATAAATAATGGCAAGTAAAATAATTCACTTAACTCAAATCATATATCACATAATCACACAACGTTTCATCTTCATCATTAAAGAAAAGAATTGTAAAAACATCGCATCAGATATCTTATCAATAGATTTAATATCTCTTATGTGTTACAACATACATTCATGAGACGAGATAGGAAATAGTTCTTCTCCACATCCAATCATACATGCATTTGATGAAAATATAACTTGTCTCTGGTCCAGAAGGACTTCTCAATTAAACGTAGCTTCAAAATAATTCTTAACAAACCATAAAAGAGAGTTTCTTGCAACAACCATCGACCCTCAACTAATCAGTCGATGCTCTTATTTATAACATAAAATTAACTAAAAATAATGGCTAAAGTGCAGTTAAGCAAGAAAAAACTTGCCACATGCCATTCTCTCCTAACAGTTTTCTAACAATCATCTCAAGATATTGCTTTAAAAGGATGACTCCTCTCATACTCCAACCAACTGATGAACAACTCCTCACCGGTGTTGGCGTATGGAAATATGTGTTGTTCCATGAGGGCCGCATAGATATGCCTTATCTCTACCACATGTGCCTAATACTTCACCAGACTGGCACTTAACTGTTGCAGCGCAGTCCAAGATTTTATCAGGTGTTCCATGAATTGTTGTACCTGCCCTTGCACTGTGTCCACCACCTTTGCCACTCTTTCAGTCCATGATGCATCTTTCTTGTTTTGCAATTCGACTATGTCACGCAAGTCGACAAAGTCGTCGGGTGTTCCGAACTCGGGGAGTGCTATCTCTTTCATCACCCGATTGATCTTAATCTATTGTTTCCCACACTTGGACCATTTCTCTTGAATCTCTCAGTGTGGTTCTCAAGACATTTTCGCCCAATACTCGGTCTCTTTCCTTATGCGGTGAAGACTACTTTTGTTAAACACCTTAATTCCATGTTCTTATTTATCTCATCCTTATTGAACTACACCAATGTAGTCTACCCTCTCCACGGCTTGTGTTTTTTCATACCACCACTCCATATCCTTGCACGTCATGAGTTCCATGAGAGTATCTTCCTGGACCTCAGCTATCCCTTTAGTGAATAGGTGATGCTTCTCTGTTTACCTTCTATAGGCGTCCTTGAATTGATTCCTTATGTACACTGTGGCTTGAGTGGTGTCCTGGTAGTACTTAGCCAAGTGACGTAAATGTTCTATCTCTTTCAGGGAAGCAACTAGCTCTTTTTCATCTCTTTTATCTCTGCCTAGGGTGGCATCAGAGATCGCCATTCCCACACCGATAATCTCATATTTTCTGGCATATTCTATCTTTATCAAATTTTCCTTTGTAGTGATGAGGATGGAGTGACCTATATTGAACCTCCTCTTCTTCATGGTACTCTGGGCGATAGCCTTCTTCCTTCGATCATAAGCTATATCATGTATGTTGGCTACTTCGTCCATAGGTTCAGGAATCTTTTGATCCCCCCATGTGAGTGGGCTTCCCAAGAAGCATTGTTCCTACAATCAAAATCAATCCTTTAGGGCATGCGTATAGGGTAACACCGGAAAAAAATTGTATGAAGTGAAGCATAAAAATACACAGAATGGTACATACCTGTAATGCTTGTTAAACTTGTTATTTAATACTCACGGGATCTTGGAATCTTTTTCCAAATTTCTCGTCTCGCCCCTCTAGATGTGATAAACTTTTTTGCGTACAATGATCTTGTTTGTGAACAACTTGAAAGAATTTAAATGGGGAATAAGAATTTGTGTCGTATCAACCAATTAACTCGAGGTATGAGTGAAAATCAAATGAAATTTGGCGTTGAATCTCTGCAATTCAATTCATCATGGGTTGACGGTAGAGGTGCGGAGGGTGGTGCGCCCTATTTCAAACAACTGATTTGATCCACACACAAATTAATAACTAATGCGATATTTGGAATTAATTGGTTCTTTAAATTATTTGAATCCAACGTAGCTTAGCACTAAAACATCCCATCGTGTTTCTTTCTTAGTGGACAGATCAGGGATCAGCGATGCGTGGTAAAAGTTTTCATTGGTATCCTCTTGATAAGAACTTCTGACGCCGATCAATTTTTTCGTACGATGTTGATGTGGAAAAACTAACTCGGGGTGCGACCTGGGCCTCGGGAACTAATAACTACTCAAGGGAAAACTAGATTGTATGTTTTATCCAATCAGGAAAAGACACGTGGCATATGAGGATAGGTGGTTTGGTCGTGTTCATCAATCATAATAAGGGTTTAAACAAGATGCGTGTGTTAAAATAAACTTGGGATTGCTGATGACGAAAGGTATCGCGGATCGATTATCGGCGAAGCCTTCATTTCTTCATTAACACTTACTCTTTTAGCCTTTTACCGATGCTGAAGGGATCGACTGTAATGTTCCCCAAATTTACCAAATAAAAAAAAAATTATTAGGGACATTAAATCTCTTTCTCTTCGAACAATTTATCTCAAAAGGCCTACTGTTATTATAAGTAGCTATTTATCATCACTATTTACTTTTTCAAGGTTTATGTCTCCAGTTATTGAGACAAATGAACTATGATTATAATAGATTTTATATCTGGTTCTTTCCTACTCCATAGTAGTCATATACTTAAAGGGTCAAGGTAACCTCGTTGTAATCCAACCTCTAAGATTCCCAACATATCTAACATAAGTGTAATATTTAGTAAAGTTCCACTAATAATTATGATCATTTCCCAATATCTATATATAAATATATACATGTATTAACATTATATTTAAAGAGGAAGAACCCCACTCGAATTACAGAAGATCCTTAAGCATAGATAGTAGCCATGTGATACAGGTCTAAACGATGTGGAGTCCAAATCATAGAATTGCATGCTTAAAGAAAATAAGGTTTAGTGCATCTATCACAGACTTGAAACCTTATGACTCTGCATGCTCTAGGTGCTTCTCAGTTTACAGGCACTAACTCCTCTTCACTAGCCTCTTCATTCATTAGCCCTTCTTTCCTTTTCCACGCGTCTCCTCAGACTCCCTCGATCTATCGACACGTATCTCCCCTATGGATCAATGGCTATCATTGACTCTGCCTTTTCGGCCACTGGGAGTTTCAACTCTCAACTCTACTCTTATCTACATGATGATCTCTTGGAGTGGAATATCTATTGCCACCTGTCCCCTTGAATCCACGGCTAGGGTCTCCTCCGCAAATCTGGCCTTCAGGGATCTCAAATCTCAAGTCCCTTTTTCCTTTGCCTTAAATTACGCGGAATCCTGCCACGTCTCCACTTAAATTGCATGGCCTAGAATTTCTCTAGGTCTTTTCACAGAGTCCATGGATTTTTGCCACGTCTCCTCTACGGATATGACGGCTTAGATTCACTTTAGGTTATCTAATGACTCTGATATGTTCCGCTTCTTCAGACTTCTGAGATCTTAAATATCAATCTCTTGCCCCTGTTGACTGGGTATCTCTCAGAGTTCTAGATTTTGTACCACGTGCCCTCTTTCACATCGATAGTTCTCGTCGTTTCCTGGACTCTGGCCTTCGGTGATTTCAAGTTTCAACAGCCACTAGTCTCTGGAGTGAATCCTTCTAGAGTCCACAATCTGGTGACACTTGTCCAACATATATTGAAGACTAACATTCTCTTCGACTGTTAGGGCCTCACTTGTTTCAGTTCTCAAAATAAAAAATCCAAGGTAACTCTATCTGAAGCTATTGATTTGGTGACAAGTGTCCCTGCGAAGATAGATGACTCTCATCTCTTCGGCTCCCTGGTCTACGATTTCTTTAACACTTCAACTTCCACCTCCTTCTGGATCTCCTGACCCATTGACAAGTATCCTTTATGGATCCAATGGTCCATACTCTCCTTTCACAAAACGAGACTTTGCATTACTTCCCTTCTTATGATCCCCGATACCCCAAAATTCTCCTTGGACAATTGACGGTCCAGATCTCTCCTCGATCAACAACTCAGATTAAATCACGATTTCGCATTTCGTGAATGCTCACGGCTCGGCCCTTTGACCTCCTCCCCATGTGAGTCATCAAAATTTTGATCTCTTGCCACATATCCCCTTTCGATGGATGGTCCCGATGATTCAGGATTTTGTGTTTCATAGTTTCATAGATTTCACTCTACTTCTTCCAAATCTTCTAATTTGTGAATCTCCGATAATTCCTTGCGACTAACTAGTGCACTACTTTTTTGAGATCTAATGCCTTGAAAGATTTTTTCTTCTCTTGGATGGATCTTAACCCTTGATCTTCCTTTGATTATCTCAAAATTTTTGCGATCCACCTTTAGACACATAAACTCTTTAGGACTTAGACAATTTTCTAAGTGCTACCTATCGATATTTAAAACCACTATTCCTCTTGAACTTTGTTTTCACTTTCTTTCCTAACTTGGGATATTTTTAAAATGTTGCAAAGACTAGGCCTTCCAAATTTCTCTTGCGAGCCCTGTAACTTTAGGTCTTCTCTGCATTTCTGAAAGCATTGTCCCTCCTGAGCTTTCATCAATGAAACATGACTTCGACCCTACGCACACTTGCGCTCTGTATAGAGGTTCTCACTATTCTCTCTTGAGCTTCTAAATGTCAAAAGTCTCTTTACCTTAACCTTCTTGCAAATACACTGGATCTCACGACCCAGATTCTATTGAAAAAGATATGGATCTACCCTAGCATACTATTATCTTGGTAGTTTTTATACCAGGATCCTATAGACAACTGGTTAAATTTTTCTTCAATCCTTAAAGAAAGATATGTTGGATTACTGAGAGGCGGGGTGAATCAGTAATAACGTAATTATAATCCTTTTTCTTCAAATGTTATATCAATGTAGAATTATTATCCAAAAATGAGCAGTAATAAATAAACAATCACACACATGAACAATA
>JZKD02S1913989.1:1210357-1232271 GCA_000966675.3 Picea glauca
AAAGTGTTGTAGATTTGAAGAAAAAAGAACAAATTCCTACAGTTGTTTTATATCGCCATCCACATCATATAGAGATGCAAAATTCATCAAGGCAAGGGCATGTGCATCAACACATTTACGCACTAGCAAGGCACCAGACAGGAAACCGATCAAGAGGTGCATGGAAGACAACCAACACTATGGGAAGAGCTCAAGCTACAGAAACAATCCCATGGAAACCACGACATGATGTAGAGAAAGATAAGGGTGCAAAGGTAGCAGATAGACATCACGTTCGACTTCCATTGGGATGGATGGATGGTCGTACTTGGTACCAGTTGGCTACATTACTTAGCCGGTCATATTGTATGGTTTCTTCTAATGTTTCGAGGACGAAACATGTGAAGGGGGATGGAATGTGGTATACCTAGGGAGGTAATATGGGGTACCTAGGGAGGTACATATGTCCCTAGGTACCCCATATTACCTCCCTAGGTATACCACATATTTTCACCAAACAAGGATTTCATCATTATTATTCTAATTTATGTGAGGAAGATAAAAAACAATTATTGGAGATATACTAACATAAATTTATACTAGGGAATTTGATGGAATGGAATCCTAAACCATTTGTAGAAATATACAATTGAGGGAGTTTACATCCTTCTTGGTTCAACATATTGAGTTGACTAAAGATTGGTCTTATTTAGAGAATGTAGAACATAATGATAACCTATGAGTAAGAGAGGAACATGATGGTTCCCTTAGGGTAATCAAAGAACAACAAAGGTTACTTAGTTGACCCCACATTGCTCCTTACCTCTAACAAATATATATGAGTTATCTTTCTAAATGTAAGAAGAGAATATCATAGTCACAATTGAAGGTTCTACTTGATATAGAGGGTTTCACTTTCTGAATATTAGAAGTGAATATCATAATCATGAATGGAGGATCTACTTGGTTGTGATCATAGATGATAATTTTTATCCCATGAACTTAGAGAAAGAGTTCCACTACCTTATCCAAATTTTAACAAATCTCTAACTAGATCTTGGATGTCATTAAAATATCTTAGAAATAATGGAATGCAATTGTTCGGGTTGAAATTCCATTTCCCACCCATTTGGTTTCCTTCTCTAAGATATGAATTTTATTTTTCTAACAATCACTTAAAAGAAGCAACCCTTTGGAAATATGTTTACCTGAAATGATTATTATTTGATGGGGGCATGTTAACACTACTTGTAATTGGAGAAACCTTCATCAAAAGTATTTCCATTCAATCTCATCCCACTTATCCAACCTAAATTTGTCTAATTCCAATGGTTATATGGGAGAATCCAACGTTTCATGAGCAACAAGTTCATCTAGAGGGAGATGACTATTAATTTGATGAATGAACTTTATACTTATCATGCCATGACTATGATGCTTAATATTGTATACCTTGCTATTTATCATTTTGATGCCTAAAATTTTGATATAACATCTCTGTAAAATTGAAGATCTATTCTAGAGATATAATTTCTAGTTTGATTTATGTATTGTTAGTAAAGTGATTTGTTCGTTCCATTTAGCACTATTGTAGCTTAACCCAATACTCATTTGAGAGGAGGTGGGCGCCACTCCGTAGAATAGATGCTCTTATTTCATTATGTTGGTTTTCAAATTACTAGAGTTACAATTTTTTTTTTGTGTGCCAAAGTATACGGTTTAAGTAAATATTTTATAATTATCAATTCATTGTGATAATTACAATTATGTTACAACTTAGATAATTTTATGAAAAGTAATTTTTATTTTATTTTTACCAGAATTATTTCATCTATGTAAGTGTAATTCATTTATATAAGTATGGTTACAATTTACAAAGGATGAGTACATTTTGCAATCTAGCTCTAAAGTGTAAATTTTGATATATGCCTTGTGAGTAAATTGAGTTGTTGGTTCTATTTAACGCTATTGTAAATTAACAAAGTACTTTTCTATAAAGAGGAAAATAAATATTTTCATTATTTATAGTGTTAGGTTATATTGTTAATTTTAAAATTTAAATAATTAACTAAAATTTAAGTAAATCACCAATTTTACATGACCCCATAGGAAGTCCCCTTGAGTATGGGGGATGACCTTACCTGACCCATTAGGGAAATGTCACTGAGCTTTCCCTAAAGCCTAATTACCGATTTAATTGGTATTTGCTAAGTGGAATGGCAGAGGTTGTTGGTTGTTGCAGAATAGACTCCTATCATTTCCCTTACGAAAAGGAATATCTAATTTATCCTATATTTAGTGATCCCACTAGTATCTAATTATTGATTGTCTTTTCCTTTCATTGTGATTTCACACAACTCGGGTCCATGTCAAAGAAGTTACTCAGTGGCATGGTTGTGTGGAAATTGGTTGGTGATTCAATGCTCGATCATGTGAAACGAAGTGACCAAGTGCAAGGATAATTATTTATAGTTTCTTTGCATGATTAATTGATTTCAATTAAATTTGTCAGATAAATTTATGATATTTTTGTTATTTAGTTAATATGATTAACCATTAAGATTAGCATGTATATTTTTATATTTTTGTTTGTTAAAGTTAAATCTTTGTATATATGAATGTCTATTGACGTAATTTTTCCCTTACTAAAATGGAAAATGACATAAGGATGATAATTGAAACGGAAAGAGCTAGTGATTTTATCTCTAAAATCATTGGTAAAAAAGAAATAGGTTTGAGACCCATCTCTAGATCATATATACTTACTGTTTTTTGTTGTTACTATTAAAAAATGTTATTTTTGTTAGTATTGTATGTTTTCTCAAAGCATATGTAGATTACGAAATATTATCTTTATTTTGTGTTATTATTGTTAGTATTGTATGTTTTTTTAAGCATATGTAGATTAAAAAGCATTATCTTTATTTTTATTATAGTCGTTATGAAATGTAAATTTTATATTGTTAGTATTGTATGTTTTTTTAAGCATATGTAGATTAAAAAGCATTATCTTTATTTTTATTATAGTCGTTATGAAATGTAAATTTTAATATTGTTGTTATTTAATTAGTAATATGGAAATAAATTATGACATGCCAAAATTTATTTTGATCTTTTTATATCGAGTCACATATTAGATAGTACAATTCATAACTTCAAACAAAGAAAGTGAAAACAATTTCATTCCAAAACAATTTTAAATAAACTTTGTTTTTTAAGTAGATTTGGATGGAAATCATTACACTCAAAACAATGGTAATGACTAATTTTCTATATAGCTAAGTTTACTCATAATGGTTGTAGCTTTCCATTCTTGAATTTAATAGAATACTGACCATAGCTTGTCATCTGTATATATCATCTCATCCTTATATATCATCGTTACTATAGTTGTACTTTGAACTTGATACTTACTGAAAAATTCAATATGATGAAAATTCATGTTAATAGTGATGATTCTATTGTGAATAGAGATAGTATGATTGTAAAATGTTATTGGTGAATGTTTGAATTTTGTGTTAATGGTGATGGTATATTGTGAATATTTAAAATATGGATGTATATTGTTATTTTTTAATTAAATTCATATAAAAGTAATTTGAATTAATTTTTATTTATTTATATAGATTATGCTTTCTCGAAATAATTATATAACAATAATTATAAGTTTTATATATTCTTATTTTCATTTCCAATAAATAAATAAAATAGTTAATATGAGGTTGGGATTGATAGATATATGCTTCATAAAACATGTTTAAATGATGTCCATAACCATATCCTTAACGTATGTAGGAAGAGTTATTTAGATTTTCAAAAGTCAAATTTTAAAGCATAGGACATCCTCTTATAGGTGTTTAGGGTTTATATTCTAAATGGATATGCTTTGTTAGGGTTTATTATAATATTAAAATGTATTAGATGAACTAACTCAATTTTCAATATTTATTGAAGTGGATTCTTTTTAGTAGAAAAAGTATTTAAAAAAATAACATAAATACAAATATTAATCATTCTTATTATCTTTATTTCATAATTTTAATAAGAAAATGAAACCAAAATAGTAATAATAACTCTCCTATTTCTAAATTTTAATAAGCAAATGAAACCAAAATAGTGATAATACCTTTCCTATACCTATATAGGTTCAATTCCCCTTTTCATACATTTAATTCATTGATATGTGATTTTGGTTGGGATACAAAACAATTTTGTTTGTTTAGACACATTTGTTGGCTTGAAGGAAAATATATATTCATTTTGAAACCTCTAGCATGGCATAAGTGTCATTCGTGACTTGTTATAATGGTTGTATAGTAATCCTTTAATTGGTTGTCTGAAATATCTATAGCATAAGGCATCTTACAATGGTTGTATTGTGTATAAATCCCCTGAAATGGTTGCATATTAAAGGATTTTACAATGGTGGTAGCATGCCTTAAAATCATCCTACCATATACTATGTATGTGAAATATACTTAAAAACAAATTATTTATGAATGATATTGTTTTTTTTTTGTTTTTTTAAAAAGGAAAAATTATAAATCAATTAAATTATTTTAAATTGTTAATTTAAGTTTCACTAATATTTGTGAAATATATCTTAAAACAAATTATAAAATTATTTATTAATGAAAATTTATTTGTAAATATGTAAAGTATGCCAAAAAAGAAATTATTTATTATTTATTAATGAGAATGTGGTTGCATATATTTATTTATTTATAAATCAATTAAATTACTTTAAATTTTTATTATTGATTGGTATGTTAAGTTTCACTAATATTTGTGTTATGCTAGATGAAATCATTGCGCTAGTGGATGCATCTAAAGCTCAAATATGTATTATTAAAGTATTTAATTTTTTCTTTGTAATAATTGTGTATGCATATTGTTAAACATAGTGATTGTAGCTTTATAGCTTTTGTTTTCAATTATGAAATTGATTTAGAATGGGTGTTAGCTTTATAGCTTTTGTTTTCAATTATGAAATTGATCTAGTATGGGTGTTGTTAAACCAAACAATAGCTACCTTAACACTCTTATAATATTATAGGTACATGAAAATCTCTTCCTTTATTGAGGTGGAAAATATAGATGATTTTAGGGGTTAATTTTCTATGTTTTTTCTCGAAAAAAATATTCGAATTTTATAGAAACTATATAAAATTCTTAGAAATTTGAATATTTTTACAAAACTATTGTCAAACATTTTACATTTTGCATATTAAGAACTAGTAAGATTAGCCCATATTTCTACATTTTAACATAAATTTTCATCCTTAAAATTATATGTAGTGGAAAATCCTCTTAATTTAATCACCTCATTTTATTCTTTATTTCTTTGTAAGTTGCATACCAACTCATTTTTTTTGGATTTTTATATAGTAATAAATGAAATGCATTTATTATATTATGAAAAATGCAATTGGAATGCAAAATACTTTTTCCCATATAAATGGGATGGGAAATAAAAAAATGATTGAACATGAAAGATAAATGGAAAGGTACAACAGGTAGAGAGAATGGTCTAATATAACTCAAGAGTCATACTCTTGAAAATTAAGAATAACCTACAATCGTGAGGGGAACAACAACTTACCTTTTTCACATCAAATATGATATATATAAATCAAGAAGAGAAATGCAAAGATTGATCCACCGTGTGCACCTAGTTCATCATTTCCCCTAAAGATCAAGCAAACTATATGCACGACTACGCAACGAACTAATTCTACTAAATTCAAATGGGATCAAACTAAAGAAATCTCCAATCACAACCAAAGATATTAAAGTTGTTGTCAAGGTCTTCAAACTCTCGTTTTGTCAAGAGTCCTGTCGTAACAACTGTCACGATTTTTGGAAGCACACCACACTTGGCCGATGACACATAGACATGAATTAAAGATTATAGAGGAATGAACAGTAAAGCATGAATATTTCAAGGACTAGCGAATAAAACTCTAAGTTATCCTTACTACATTCAAAAACACTTTGTTTGACAAATCATTATTGGAAATCGAAATGAGGTGTATGAGTATGATCTATTCTTTAATCGATCGATTAGAGTCCTTTATTTTAACATGTCGAACGATCTAGTTGAGTTACTTGATACCTCAAATAACTCATGTATCTTTATCAAAATGTAATATGGAAGAAACATAAATTGCAATATCAAACCAGAACCAAAAAAATGTTCTAGTTGTAGGTTCAAGTCCTTACATTTTCTTAGGATTCCTAGGTTAACAACATCAAAATAACTAGTAATAAATCAAACACACATCTACAAAAATTCTATTTGCGCACTCTTCTTCACAATGGAACTTGAAATCATAAGTGAATGAGAGTAAAGGTAGAAATTAAATAGTGATTTCAATAAAGAAATAAAAGATATGAAATGGAATAATAACACGCTAAAATACACAACTAAATCTACTAAATGTAAATAATAATTACACCTACATAAATAAAATAAAAAAGGCATAGGGTATACCATAGAGAGGGGGACCTATGTCAAGAAAATTACAATGTACTCTTGGAAATTAAAAAAGGCATAGGGTATACCATAGAGAGGGGGACCTATGTCAAGAAAATTACAATGCACTCTTGGAAATCTACAACAAAAGGTTCATTTATTTCAACAGAAAATATGAGATTGTAGATGAATAGTATGGTCCCTAAGAAACAACGGTTCCAACCGAAACAGGGGTAGTTGGGGAGCAAGAAGTCTCTCTTAAGGAGGAAGAAATACAGTTTCTCTAAAGTCTTCTCTAAAGTTAGGGACTTGCACCTCTGATATTCGTAGACAAGTCTCTAATGGTTTCTGAAAAATATAGGCATTGCTTGTAAAGAGGAAGAAAAACTATAATAAAAAAATGATGGAGTTGATTATGAATACACAATATTTTAAGGAGTTGTATTCCTCAAGCAAGTATGTGTTATAGCAAAGTTTGCATAGCACTAATAATGAAGGTAGAGGAGCTTGTTGTTTAGATTTCAGACAAAGGCAAATTGTTAATAAATTTAGAATTATTTGTAATTATTTCTTTGAAGCAGTTCTTCAGTTGGGTGCTTGTTCAATTGTTTGAATGGAATGCAGTTAAGACATAAAAAAAATTTATTAACTGTCCATCCAAAAGTTCTGGGAGTGCTTCAATATTTTGTAGACATTTCTTGAAGTTAAACAACAAGCCCATTCAAGTCTAAAATGTATATAGTTGAGGATTAACAGAGTACGTGGATAGTCAATGTTAAAACACTTCATGCTCAAATCTTGTGCGAGTCATAATTTCATGCTCAAGAGGTAAAAATTTCTAAGGGTTTGATCCTACGGTTGTAGTTTGTTTCCATCGTGGGGGCATATGCAATGATATACCATTTAAAAATCCATCTTATTTTTGGGCAACGTTGGACAATGCATGAGAAGGTACTTTCATTATTCTGAGGATAAATACCAAACCCTAATTACATGATGTAAAATCACATCTTGCTCCTCATCCATGCAGCCGCAAAAGGATTGGGATGTACTGGAGAGGGGTTGATAAATTGTGAAGCAAGAAATGCAGACAAAAAGAATAGAGCAGAAATAGTATTTCGTATATTGAGAATGTAAGGAGAAAGTACAATGAGAAGATTTAATGAAGAAGTAATGTGCAAAGGGAAATAGTTGAGCTAAATAGGCTCAAGCAAATCAAGAAAAGAAAGTACAGCTGGCCAGGATAGTTGGTAGTGTACAATCAGCCTGTTGAGGTTATATTTAACACTCCCTCCTAAACTTAGTAGTTACAAACATCAACACTGATTATGCCCAAGTGTTGTCTCTGAAAATCAAAAACAGATTTTCCCAATGGCTTTGTGAAGATATCTGCAAGTTGATCTCGAGAACCACAAAATTGGAGTGCAATGTCACCATTATTGACGATCTCATGGATGAAGTGAAAGCGAGTGTCAATGTGTTTGCTTTTCTTATGAAACACATGATTTTTGGATAGACCAATTGGTGAGGTATTGTCACAGAAGATAGGAGTTGGGTCCTTTTTTGTATGTGACATATCTTTCAATATTCTTCTCAGCTACACAGCTTGACAGGAAGCTGAGGTAGCAACGACATACTCTGCCTCTGCAGAAGATATTGATACAATCGATTGCTTCTTTGATGCCCATGAAATCAGGTTCAAGCCTAGGTGAAAAACATGTCCTGAGGTGCTTTTCCTGTCATCTAGGTTGCCTGCAAAATCACTGCCTGTGTAACAAGATAGTTGATTACTATCAGATTTAGTGTACCATAAGACAAAATTGAAAGTTCCTGTAACATATCTCAAAATCCATTTTTCCATTTTCAAGTGAGAATCCTTGGGAGATTCCATGAATCTAGAAACAAGCCTAGCTATATACATAATATTAGGCCTAGTTGTTGTAAGATACAACAAACTGGCTACTAAAATTTTGTACAGGGTAGGGTCCACTGTAGGGCCTTCATCTTTCTTGCTCAATTTTGTGCCTAGGGGTATAGGGGTTTCTGTTGGATTGCATTCTTCTATGCGAAATCTTTTGATGATGTTTGTTGCATACTTTTTCTGACAGACAAAAATTCCTTTGGTTGATTGATCAACCTCAATCCACAAAAAATATTTCATTATGCCGAGATTTGTCATCTCAAACTCAGATTGCATGGCATGTTTAAAACTTGTTAACTCAAGATTTCTAGTATATATCATGTCATCAACATATAAACACACAATCAAAATTTTACCGTGTTGATCAGTTTTGGTGTAGAGAGTTGGCTCATTTTGACTTCTCCTGAAACCACTTTTGATCAGATAAGTGTCAATTCTTCTGTACCAAGGTCTTGGAGCTTGCTTTAAGCCATACAAGGATTTGTTCAGCCGATATACTTTGGTTGGATTCTCTTGGATTTCAAATCCAGTTGGTTGATTGACATAAACTTCTTCTTCTAAGAAACCATTTAGGAAGGCTGACCTGACATCCATCTGGTATACTTTCCATTTATGTTAGGCTGTTATGGCCAATAGAGTTATGACAGTGTCTAACCTTGCTACTGGAGTAAAATTTTCACCATAGTCAGTACTAGGTTGTTGTGAGAATCCTTTGGCAACAAGTCTTGCCTTGTGTTTTTTGATCTACCCTTTTTCATTGAGTTTAGTTTTGTAAACCCACTTGAGACCAATATTTTTCTTGTGACTTGGCAAATCAACAAGATACCATGTCGTGTTCTTCTCAATGGAGTCAATTTATTGGTTCATGACTTGAACCCAATGTGGCTCCTTAGCATCTTCCGTAAAAGATTTAGGTTGACATGACATTAAAGAAAAAAGGTTGTGTTGTTCAAAGTTATCCAACTACTGATGGATATCTATCAAACTTCGAGTTCTCTGATTTTGAAATTCAGAGGATAAGGCTCTGCTAGAAGTTGAGTTATCTTAAGAGTTTTCAGGTTGTCTTTGTACCTGCAATCTTGGTCGAGCAGGTTGAGGTATTGGTTGTTCTGAATTTTCTATGTTTTCAGAACTTGGCTGCAATGGATTTTGACTGTCGAGTTGTTGATTTTCTGATTCATTCTAGAATTGATTTTCGAGAAATTTTACATCTCTGCTGAGAATTAGTTTCTTGGAGTTTGGGTTGTAAAGCCTGTAGGCTTTAGATGTTTCACTATATCCAGTAAAGATACATTTCTCACTTCTATCGTCTAGTTTCTTCCTTAATTTGGAATGTATGTGAGTGTATGCTATGCATCTGAATGTCCTTAGATGTGCAACATTTAACTTTGTCCCACTCCATGCTTCTTGAGGGACTTTCATCTTTAGACTTTGTGGTTGGAGATCTATTCAAGAGATAAACTGAGTATGCTACTGATTCAGCCCAAAAAATATTTGACAAACTTTTCTCTTTGAGAAGTGTTCTTGCCATATTCATTATTGTCTAATTTTTCCTTTCAGCCACTCCATTCTATTGTGGAGTATACATGGTTGTTGTTTGCATGATAATGCCTTGTGATTTTCATAAATTTGCAAATTCATTGGAGTTGTATTCTCCTCCTCCATCGAACCTAAGTGATTTTATATATTTGCCACTCTGTTTTTCAGCTTCTGCTTTGAATTCCTTGAATTTTGCAATAGTTTCAGACTTGTGTCTGAGAAAATAGATCGAGATTTTCCTGCTAAAATCATCAATAAACATTAGAAGGTAAAATCTACCACCTATTGAATTTGTTTGCATTGGTCCACATAGGTCAGTGTGAACTAGTTCGAGATGTTGTTTGGCTTGATTGGATGACTGTGGAAAACTAGTTCTCTTATGTTTTCCAAGTATGCAAGACTCACATGGGGTATTTTGTTCTTTGAAGATGGGAAGACCTTTGACAATGGAGTGTTTATGAAGAAGACTTAGACTCTTAAAGGGTAGATGTCCAAATCTTATATGCCAAACCATTGTTTCATTCAGGGTGGATGCATTTTGTGGATATGGTTGAATCAGATTTGCAGTTCTGAGTGTAAGGGGAAACATCCTATTCTGAGTCATGTGGATTTCATAAATCATTTTTTTGCTGGGGGTTTTGTCATATATCTTGCAAGATGCTCCCTCAAAGAGTACCTTATAGACATGTTCAATGACTTGCCCTACATTTAGCAGATTATGTTTCATATCTGGAACATGATAGACATTGTTTATGTCTTTCTTTTCATTTTGTTTAGTAAGAATAGGTACAGTTCCTTTGCCTTGAAATTTGACTAAGGAATCATTTCCAAGAGTAATATCAGAGGAGATTGAAGAATCAATGCATGAAAGTAAATCTTTGTTACCTATCACGTGATTGTTGCATCCACTGTCCAACAACCATAGATCTTTAGGTTGTTCTCCACACTTGTAACATGAGAGAAACATACCTTTTGAGGTTTCTCCCATATGATTTGACACATGTGCTCTGCCTTAGAGATGATCTTCCTACTTCTTCCGGCATTCAAATTCATAGTGCCCATATTTTTTGCAGTAATAGAATTGTATGTTTGATTTGTCATTTGATCTTCTCCCTCTCCCTCTTTGAGGCTGAAAATTCTGATTCTGGTGTTGTTGTCTATGACCTTTAAAATTTTGATGCTGGCTTTGTTGTCTGTGTCCTCCACTGGAATGAGGGTTACCTTGATTTCTCCCTCTTCCTTGGTGATCTTTGCTTCTCCCTCTGCCTCTCCCTCTACTAAAGGAGAATTACATTTTGAAAGCAATGGAGATTGACTCATATGTGAGATGCATTCTGGTCTCATGTGTCACCAGGGAACCAGTTAGTTCATCTGTTGAAAAACATGATAGATCCTTGGATTCAAGGATTGTTGTAACAACCATTTAGAATTTATTTGGTAAACTTCTGAGGACTTTCTCAACAATGCGTTGATCAGTGATGGCTTCACCAATCAGTGTGATCTGGTTCACGATTGCCATGACTCTAGTCATAAACTGATCCACATTTTCAGACTCTGACATTCTTAAAGTCTCGAATTGTGTCCTCAAGATCTATAGTTTGACTATTTTGACCCTGTCATTGCCTTGGTAGGCTGATTTAAGGATGTCCCAGGCCTGTTTTGAAGTACTAGCACCTGTGACTTTTGAGAAAATCGAATCATCCATATAATTTTGAATCCATAATTTAGCTTTATTTTCTTTGTTCTTCTGAGTTGCCTGAGCAATTCTCTGCTGGTTTGTCATGGCAGCAAGGTCTGTTGGATTTGGTTCCACATATCCAAGATCCACTAGATCCCAACACTCTTGTTCTTGCAAGAACGATCTCATTCGAAGAGACTAGAACTCATAGTTCTTTCCAAGAAGAATCGGACCCTGAGTTGGTCTTAAATTGCTAGATGTCACCATCTTTTAAAGAATTTAATGAAACAGAAAAAAAATTGTTAGAAAATTTCATATTTACCTGTTTCCCACGTGTAAAACCAGGTCTACTAATTTCTTGCAGGGACTTCAGAACTCTGTGATTCAAGATTTCGCGAGTTTCAACTTCGTGAGTTTTGGATTTGTGATTCTGACTTCGGGACTTCATTATACGAGTCCTCCAAACTCTTGTCTCTCCAGCATCCGATCGTCGAAACGCTGAAGAGAGCTTAACGGCCTTGGATTGGCCCTCAGTCTCGATTCAATGTGACCATGCACCTAAATGTTAAAGGGCTATCGGCTTTTCACAATTTGGAGAATAGCGATGTTTGTGTCGGTTCTTTATTCTCTGAGCGACCACAACGCTATGACCAAGGGCTTAACCCAAAGTCCTTTTCGCAACTCGCACCTTCATGAGTTCATGGGTTCAACTCTCATGCCCTCCTGTTCTGATCTCCCAAGATGCGATAAGTCAACGCTAGGTTGACTCCTCCCTTGACTATTTTCACTATTTGCAACCTCGCAGGTTGAAGCGTCGAGCCTTCACGCTCTTATCCCGTGAATCCTCAAGATGCGAGAAATCAATGGAGTGTTGACTCCTTTTTCTAGGTGATGCGTGTGTGCCTATATATCATGTGGGCCCCACCTTATGGCTCTGCCACCTATTCCCTTGTGCCTCAGCTCTCGGCACTTCATGACTTCTACCGTCGAAAAGAGATCCTTTCAAGCTCTGAACGTCCATATATGTGATACGCAATGGGGTTCCTTATCCAACGATCCTCTCGTTCCCTGGATCCAACTTCGCGACTTCGTGAGTTGGGACACCCAACTCTTGGGCTCTCGCTCTGCAAACCTCCGAGTTCATGAAGTCCCAAACTCAGACTTCTTCGACACTTTCACTGTGGAGTGTTTCGACCTTCGTCAACAAGACCTTTGATATCCCGAACTTCAAAGTGTCGAAACTTCCCTTTGGACACTTCAACGGTCCAGATCTTCTTATGATCTGACGGTCCATATCCTTTTAGGGTTTTGCGATTCGTTATTTCGCGACTTTAGAAGTCTTGTCACTGAGTTACCCAAACCGCGAACGTCGAGATGCCGAAGTGAGATGGTGCTTGGATCTGCTGTCACCTATCCTTTCACAATCCTTTCAGGATTTCGCGATTTCGCGTATCGGGGTTTCCAGTGCAGTTACCTTTGCTCGTCCAACTCTGGAGTCCTGATTTTGCGATATAGTCAAATCGACGACTCACGATCTTTCTCAATCCAATGGTCCAGAATGAATCGTGATTTCGTGATTCATGAATTCTCATGGCAGTCTTCTAACCTTTAGACCCTGTGAGTCAGCGAAATGCCGAGATCTCGCCACGTGTCCTCCTTGATGGACGGTCCTAACGATTTCGTGACTTCGCAAGTCGAAATTTATCTTTTGTGCTCCAGAGGGATAATCCTCGTGCACTTTCTCACGGATCTGACGACTATCGATCCTCTGCGCGAAATCTAATGCCTGAAATTATTTCGCCTTTTCTGTGCTCTCCTCGTCACTTCTGGAATGGATTTTCGCCTCCGATCTCTTCGCAGAATGGATCTTACGGCTGTGATTTCTCGTTCTTGGCTCCTCTGACGTGTTCTTTGCTTCCTTTGCAAGGATTTTCTCCTGCGGAAGAAAAAATCGTGAATCTTTCAAAGATTTGAAAGAATTTCATGAGTTGTTTGAAGCTTTTTGTTCTTTGCTGAAATCTTTGATGGAGGAGAGATATTTCCCGAAATTCTTTAAATGATTCTACCTCCTGCAACAATCTTTCACAAATTTGAACGAATTTCTTTGAATTATTCAAATGTTCCTACCTCCTGCAGCTCTTCTTCATGAATCTTTTATGAATTATGAAATTTTTCACGATTCTTTAGAGTTTCTTCTTATGCAGTCTCTGCTTGCTCGATCTTTTGAGTGTATAGTGCTTTGCTTCCTCGTGTAAGATTTCTACGAGGATATTTTGAGAGTATTACGGAAAACTCTCCAAGCCTTGTGAAAATTTGGTGTCGCTTGCTCTCGTAATCAATGTAAGCTCTGCGCTGTGAGGATCGTGTTGCTCTCCAGCCTGTGTGAAGAGGCTTACAGTTGAAGCTCTAATACCATGATAAATTGTGAAGCAAGAAAGAGAAAGAATAGAACAGAAATAGTATTTAGTATATTGAGAATGTAAGGAGAAAGTACAAGGAGAAGAGTTAATGAAGAAGTAATGTGAAAAGGGAAATAGCTGAGCTAAATAGGCTCAAGCAAATCAAGAAAAGAAAGTACAAATGTATTTTGTCATTTATTTGGGCATACAGGTTCGAAGTATTTTGTCATCTATTTGGGAATACAGGGAGCTTCATCGCTTTTATATCGATTGTTAGAGGAACAATAAGTGGAGCTCCATATTTAGTTCAAGGATTTGATCAACAATCCATGTGATACCTTTGCAAGATGTATAAATCTAGTGTCATTATCTCCCACAACGTATTATGCAGATCACATTATTCTATAAATATAAATCTTCAAACGATTATGCAAAGTGCCACTTCTATCGCTGCTTATCATAGTTTAATACACATCATGTGTACTTCATTATTTTGTGTAACAAGTTACAAAAACTCTCTTTCCACAAGCTGTAAATGAAAACATGCAGGAGAAGGTCAAAGGCTTACTTAACAACAAGGATAGAAAACAACAACATGATGATTATTAACTTGAGGAATGTACTACTCCATTTGTATGGGTCAAACATGCAATCATTGGTATGGAAGTAGAGCATGAATCTCCATAAGTGCAGTCTTAGTGTGTTACCATAACGATATGTAGATGAAGCTATAATTGGCACATCCTAGGTGATCACAAGGTAGATAGTTCTGTGAGTTATTTTCATTGTATATCACATCCTCTATGTACTAAATAATACACAGTATATGCATCACGAAAAACAGACTCAACTCAGAAGCGATGTTATAGAATACGTGTGGGATTTGTACTAGTTTCACCAGAGCTTCAGGGTTATGGATCAAGCATCAGTTTTGCATGCAGGGATGGTTCTTCATTTCTTCAGTGGGAGCATGGGTTCCTTCTAGTGTTGAATTTTTTTCTGATGGAACGAGAGAATTAAATATGATCGAAGACCTTTGGCATCTGTAAAGCTAAAAGAGAGGGAGCTCATCAAAGAGATTTAAAATATTATAAAAAAATTGGCATCAAGCTCTAGCTTTTTTAAGCGATTTATCCCTCCACGTAGCATGCATGCACAAACTCAAATATGTGAATTATAAATCATGTTCCACCTATATCTCTCATACAACGAGTGTCTCACCGAGAAACAAGTTGCTTCTTTGCCGACCTAAAATGGAGCCACATGCTGCTTGCTGGTGAGATTCAATGAAGTGCATTTCGAGATACTTACTCCAACTGGGTATGACGCTGATTTATCTCATCAAGTGAAACTGAGTGAGGTGGTGGTCGCACCAGCTATTGATTTGAAATGAAAGCTTATATCTATGACAATGTTAGTGAAGTTATGGTAATTCTTTGAATGAATTCCTATCACCATAGTTTATTATATCTAGGGACCTCTTTCCCTATACCTAACTGACGACCACATTCTTCCTTTTGATTATATTTCATATGCGAATGAGTTATAGGTATAATAAATTTCATGAGTTTACTAGATATGGCTTCATCAAAGCTTTTCTTGATAAAAATAGTTGAGTTTTCCATGATCTCGACCAATTACCTTCCGTCTTCAAGTATTCAAACTCTAGTAGCCTACGATTGTAAACACTTGTTCAGGGTTGAAATTTGTTCCACCACCTTGATAGAAATCGAGCTCAAATATTTCCACGAATTGGAGACAATTTCATGGTTTTCTACATCTATGAGACTAATTGCAATGTGTCTTAGAAACTGTGAAAATTTATCTAAGGTGACGAATTTAAACTCTTGACATAAGTGGGTGTATGAGGTTATTTCATATAGAAGGCCTCCATCTATTGAACCGGTTGCAGGTGATAAATATTTATGTCTACTCACAGACTATGATATCCACAATTATGCATCTTTTCCTGAGTTTGCACCAGAGAAATAATTAGAATTGCGTAGGGATAAGCTATGGACATTGAATCCTTTCAAAACCCTTGATAGGTATAGCTTGTTGAGGTTGATGCATGTACCTTTAATTGGAACTTTGACGATGGTTGGGAAGTACATATGACTATTGTTGTCGTGACTTCACTCCGACGCCATCTGGCTTGAAAGGAAAATAAGCATCACAGATGAGGTTGTACATGCAGCGACCAAGCTACCACAAGATGGTGAGGACACATTTGAAGCATTTTCTATCAAAGGCTCGACACAGAAGGACCCAAAGGACCGGAAGGCAAAGGAGCGGGACCTATGTAGGAAATATCATGCATAGTTGAACGACTGAGGTTATGATATTGGCTCCATCAATAGCCTATCGGTGGCGATAGCATCCCAGTTGTTGTCTACACAGGTTCTTTGTACCTGCCAAAAGGGCGAATGCTCAAAGAAAGCACTATATGTGGAAAAGTTCTATGCCAATGGTATTCAACTCAATTGGGTTAGGTATATCAGTAATGAGATCTTGCAAAATGTGTTGGATGCGCAGGATCGAAACCAGGGACAATTAATTTCCTTTCATATAACCAGTTCAATCTTATTTTGTATCTCGAAGATGCTTGCATTTTTATTACAATTTGAAATTGAAGATTGGCTTACATAAGAAACCTATCAATCGTCCAAGAATTGTGCCAAGCCTTCAAGGTTTGCAGACATAGTTGGACTTCGAGGATTTGGCCAATATTTGTTTACCAACCATTCCTAAAATTGTGAGTTAGTTACTTTCCAATCTAGGTATTGTAACATATATCACTTACCCTCTTCTTCATCTTTTCTTATACTTGCTAGTGCAGAGGATTCATTTGCAACATCTTCTTGTATTAACTTGTGCAGAGAATTAATTTGCTACAATTACTTGTATTCTTCTCATATTAACTATACGAGCCTTCTCCCTTTGCACGTTGGAGAAACAACCTCCATGGTCAGCGATCATTATCCTTGCAACTGCATTGGCGCAAGCACATATTCTCTGCAGCTTCAAGGACTTCAACAACTTATTCTCTGTATCTTCAAGGACTTCAACCACTTCATTGGCACAAGAACATATTCTCTGCAGCTTCAAGGACGTGACTAGTAAGGAAACCAAACCGAATAGCTTCAAGGATGTGACCAGGAAATAGACCGAATGTTTTTATGTGAGGAAACCTCTTGAAGAAAAATACAAGGGCACCGGCCAGGATAGACACATAGCACTGCACTTGTCCTTTGGCGAAAGACTATGGACCTTCGATCTTCCATTGTTTTGTAATACCTAGCATAAAATTTTGTTAAACTATTGTAAAAGTTGTATAGAATTTAATGCGAGGGAAGTAATGCTAGAATTAGTTCTAGCATTACTTGACTAGAAAAAAATATTCATCGAATTTGTGTTTGAGTTTTAGCATTACTTGACTTGAAAAACATATTCATCGAATTTGTGCTTGAGGGTGCTTTAAAGCTAAGGTTTTCTTCGCTCGGGAAGAGGCCAAATAGGACCTGCAACTGAAAACTTAGGTTAAATGATATGAAATTTTGAAGTTTAATGATATGATTTTTCAAAACTTTAGCTTAAAACAAAAAAAACTTCTTAGTTTTTGTGCCAAAATAATACTAAGACTGAGAATTGATTACAGAAGGAAAGGGACTAATAATGATCATCCAACCAACCGACAACGCACATTTATAAGGTTGGTATCTCTCCTATTAATTCTTACAGCCTTTAGATTAAAAATAGAAAAGTGTTGCAACCATATATTCGTCCCCTAACAAGTGGTTTGCACAACGATCATATCATTGGAGTTCCACTCAGTTAATACATGGGTGGTTGCGCCTTGCTATATTGATCTCAAAATAATGGGTTGGTTTTGCTACAAAATCATTATGGGTGTTGTGGAGCATCCACTTGGAAAATTGTGCTCATACATGATCATGTGGAAAATGTTAACCATGTCCTTACATGAGCTCCACACGTTAGCTGATGGTTGTTGGATTTGTTTGAATAACGTAGAAGCCAAAATACATAGTTATTAACAAAACCAATATGCCCCAATTCGTCTATACGAGGTGCAACAAATCAAAGTATGGAGGTGGAATCACTGCGACATGATTTGTAGAAATGACATAAAAAATTGTTTTGAAGAAACGCCATACATCCCTTGTTGTGAATTTTTGGAGACATCGGTCCACATTTCCCCTTAAGGTCCATATTTTACACAAAAAAAACCCATGTCGTGGAATGTCTTAATTCGTCTGCATATACCTGCCAATGACACGTCAAAATCGTCACTGCAAACTATTTGTTATGGGAAATGAACTACACAAACCACCATTATCAAACCAAGCATAATTATCTTTAACTCATTAAAATAAAGGAAATACATGATAATTAGACACTTAACACTTATAAGCTTGTCACGGTACATTCATGAATGAATATGGTAAGAATGTTAATAAATGGGTGAAAGGATGAGGAAAAATGATCAAAAGTAATGATTCTAATAGTGGAAAATACGACAAGCTGGTGATCCTACATCTCCCTGCGCTTGAGAGTTGGCATGCCTTCATGCCAATGTAGTAGGGAAAAAATAATGACCTTAGAATCAAGGAAAACTTATCCACTTCAACTATGTTTGTTTAATGGTTTTAACATACTTATGAAAGTCAAAGCTATCAAATCTGGGTGTAATAGGGTCAAAAAAACCGATGTATAAAAGACTTATGTTTAGAGAACTGAGTTCTTTTTTATTTTCATCCTTGTTTGTGACACCTTTTTCCCATCCTTCCATATATTACTTATACACATTTTATATCTGATGGTACATTGAATATGACGTATTCTATACTATGTTCTATTTTTTCCCATGACATCTTCTACAAGAAGTCGCAATGATGGAGAACCATACTTTTGAAACTTTTCAACAAGTTCTTTTTTGGGAGATATCTGCGTAAATAAAAAATCTCATATAATGAAGTCCTTCCTACTGATTTTTATTACCGTCATAGAAGATGACATGTTACCATAAAGCTCACTACAGTATTGAAAGTATCATCATGTTGGACTCTTAGATTCATACTCAATCAAAATAAAAAGGATAATTAAATGTATGATAATGTGGTAAAGTAATGAAGCATGAATCATATAGCAAACGTAGTTTGCAAAAATGAAAGAGATGGAGACAAAATGAAATGGTAATGTAGGACAAGAAAGTGAAGCTCATAGTAGTCTCTTATTATAATTTCCAAAAACATTGACAAATAAAAATGCCCTAAAACTTGTTTTACCTCAGGTTTACCTTTTTGAAAGCTTGGATTTTCGATTGCAGACAGGAAAAAAAATCTATTGGAGCATAAAAAAGGAACTATGGTTTTTGCAGCAAATTTGTACAATACCATGTTGAATATGACCTCTGCATTTTATTTGAAATCAATTTTGAAAATGCTAAAAAATATGAGATAGAAAAATCAACTTATGTGGCAATAATTGTTGTCTTAAGCACTTTAACAAAAAAGTGGACTAAACAATCTATAATAAGTCTCAATGAGATAATATAGGAAAGGAGGACTCTGCTATAAGAACCAAGGAATTTCTTTCCTTGAAACTACGTTTATGTCTAATTGCTATCATTCCCTACTTATTTGAAAAATACCAAAAGGCTACAAGCTACTATGAGTAGCATTAAACCATATAGTCTTCAATATTTTCTAAGAAAGGATTTGTGGCATTATCGACCATTTATGAATGTCGTTAACTAATGCAAGACCACTCACTATTGATGAAAATGAGTGTCAAGGTACCTTGGTGCATTCTCGCAGGTATGAATAGAGATGTTGAAGTTGAGTCACCTGTAGAATCTAACAATTGGGAGACATTAATGATTTCCCATTGTTGTCAAAGAGAAAGATTTGATTGATGTATGCAAGCTGCAAGGAACTATAAAATATATAATCTTGATCCTAGTTAAGGTGATCAGGTTGATCGGACACAATTTACAGGAGGGATTTAGAGAATCCCACATTGTCCAACTCGAGCATCGAACAAAATACTTTGAAGAACTTATAAATGAAATATTCAACCAAAAAATGTATGGAGAACTTTTTTGGGAACCTTGACAACTAGAACCCTTATTTTCAAGAAACATTTGTGTCTAACTGCGCTAGATTCTTTGTTTTCACAGTTAGAATTATTTTTATATTTACTATTTTATTTTTACACTAGGCTACTATATTTGGAAAATAATCTCTTCCCTCAAGTGTAGTATAAATTCCAATGCATCCATCTACGTAACTCGACCATAAGTAGACTCATATATCCAAGTTTAAAAAAATATACCTCAATCAATGCTTGAACATGAGAAACCAACTTCACTAATGGATATGGTGCCAAGATATGTTGAATAATGGAGGAATATTGTGGGATGATAATGGTTTGGAACCAAACTTCCACGTAATTTTTGTCTCCTTGGTTCTCTTGTTCATTGACAATTGTTTGCATGTCCTTCTTTGTCATACCATGAAAATATTCTCTCTTGAATGCATAAATAATATGATGATAGGAATTCAAGAAAATCCTCAATCTTAAGATCCAGTATCTACTCTCCATTGAATGGTGTTGATGGCTCTTTGGTCTCTTATGCAGATTTACAAGAATGACTAACGAAAACTCCTAAGTCTTCTTCTTGGTGTTTCTCATGAATACTTTTATCTTCTATTACTCCCCAAGATGAAGATATTTTTCACAATTATGTCAATATGTGTTCATCCTTATATCCAAATATGTTTCCAATTGACGTCAAGATTTAAGAGATTTCTTGGAGTAGAATTTCCTCCTTTGCTCAAAAAACTCTTTGGCATGCTTCTTTTTCTAGTTGGTAGCTCATGTCTTGTAGCATGGATTAGTGTATGGGTTTTCTTACAATTCCAAAAAATAATTAAAACTTCTCCTCTACCTTAAATACTAAAGTAATGAATGAAATCTACAAAAATAAACACACCACACGAAGAAAATTTCAGAGAAAAGCTCATGATCATGTATTTAGACGCCTTCATGCTACTAAGCTCCTATTATCACCACGTTATATGTTGAAATGACTTATTCTTTTCCTTTCCATGAATCAATCCAAAAGAAAACACTTTGTACAATCATTGTTTAGATTTAGTGAGATATAGCATACTCACTACAGTGAATGCGCAGGTTCTTACCTCTCATCTTACCCTCACTATCGCATTGCATATAGAATGTTAGCATAACAGAAAGAGAAAATGAAAGGACTAAACAAAAAATTACCAATTCTTAATCCATTAGCATCTCCCCAACAATGGTGACAAAAAAGTCAGCCAATTTAATTTCTTAAATTGATGACCAATAAATTATCAATCGGGGAGATCATAAACTTGTGAGAGGCTATCAAAATACACATAGGATAATGAAGCTAGCTAATTCTACTAAAATCAAAATGGAAATTAACTTATTGTATCATTTCCAGGAATCAATATTGAGGTTATTCTCATTACAATATTTTAACCTTATTTAGATATATTCATATAGAAGTATGTAGTTAACTCAATATTTTAAATGATTCTCGTAGCTCCAACAGGAATCAAACTAAATAAATCTGCAGTCAAAACCAAATATCTTAAAATTGTTTTCAAGTCCTGCAACTCTTGTTTTTTCAAAATTATTTTTCTCACAATTAGTCAATATTTACGATAGCACACCACACTCAGCGATACCAAATAGACATGAATTAAATATCATAGAGGATTGAAAAATAAAGCATGAAGAAATGTGGGAGACTATGCAAGAAAACACTAATCTATCCCTATTGCATTTAGAAGAACATTGTTTGACAAATCATTCCAAGAAATCCAATTCAAGTGGACGAGTATGATGTTGGGTATG
>JZKD02S1913989.1:1243354-1257068 GCA_000966675.3 Picea glauca
ACATCTCTTCTCAGAGATAAGCTGCCACCATTCTAGCGAGTCTTTCACTCTGTATTTTTACAGTCTCTGTACATTTCTTTCATTAATAGAAATCATGTATTACTGTATCTCTGTGATTATGGTTGCATCTCTGATATATTTCTGTTATATGACTAGATATACGCGATATCTCTGTGCATTTCTTTATTATATCTCCGCTCTCATTTCGTGCCCAAAATAATCCGGATCAATTGTCCTCTTATGGTGCTTCTTAGTGTACATATAAGACATATAATATAAGCATTAAAAAATAATTCATTTTGGAGTAGAAATAACTCCAGGTCCCTGGCGAAGATATTCAAATGCTTCCCGTGGAAGTGGTTTTGTAAAGATGTTTTCCACTTGTTCTTTTGTTCCCACATACTAAACTTTGATGTTCTTTTCTGCAACGTACTACCGTAGAAAGTGATACTTGATTGGAATGTTCTTCATCTTGGAGTGCATCATCGGGTTCTTTGAGATACTGATGGTGCTTGTATTATCACAATATATTGGAATGGGCTCATCATACTCAACCTGTATAGCTGTTAGAGTTTGTTTGATCCAAAGAACCTATGTACAACATGATGCTGCTGCAATATACTCTTCCTCGGCTGTAGATAAATATATTGATGTTTTTTTATGTTTTAGCCACTATACTAAACACTAACCTAAGAAGAACACTTCTCCACTAGTGCTTCATCGGTCATCAATACAACCTGCCCAATATGCATTTATGTATGAAATAAGTGATAGATACTTTCCTTTTGGATACCATAATCAAAACTCTTATGTTCCTATGAGATATCTAAAAATCCTCTTCATTGCTAATACATGTGATTCCTTTGGTGTTGCTTGAAATCGTGCCACCTTTCCAACTACCTACATTACATTTGGTCTGGATGTTGTCACATATAGTAGGTTTCCAATCATTGACCTGTATTTCCTTTGATCTGTAGACTTCGAAACATCATCTTTGCTCAACTTGCAACTGGTTTGCATGGAAGTGATAATTGGTTTGCAATATTCCATTCTGAACCTCTTTAGCATTTCTCTGATACACTTGGTTTGAGAAATAAAAATTCCTTGGTTACTTTGACATATCTGAAGTCCTAGAAAGAAGGATAGTTCTCCAAGTAACTACATTTCAAATTCATTCTGCATATATTTTGTAAATTTCTCGCTTAACCTGTCATCATCACTACCAAACATAATATCATCAACATAAACTTCAACTAATACAATATTACCTTGACTTACCTTGATGTATAGGTTTTTGTCTACACTTCCTTTTTTGAACCCTGTCTGCTGCAGATACTTATCTAGTCTAGAGTACCATGCTCTAGGAGCCTGTTTTAGACCATACAAGGCCTTATTTAATTTACACACATAATCTATGTTCTCTGACAACTGAAATCCTTCTAGTTGTTCAATGTAGACTTCTTCTTTAATTTACCCATTTATAAAAGATGATTTTACATCCATCTGATATACTTTAACAGTTTTGGAGCATGCATAAGTGAAAAGCAAACTGATTTCTTGCATTCTGCCAACTAGGGAAAATGTCTCTTCAAAGTTGATTCTGTCAATCTGTGCATATCCTTTACATACCAATCTAGCTTTGTTCCTTGTAACTTGTCCATCTTCATTTAATTTATTCCTGAAGACCCATTTTTTGTTGATCACATTCTTATTCTTTGGTCTTGGAACCAATTCCCAAGTGTAATTTTTCTCTATTTGATCCAATTCTTCATCCATGGCCTTATTTCAAAATTCATCATTCTTGGCTTCTTCAAAACAGTTTGGCTCAATTGTAGATAAGAGTGCTAGGTGTGTTTGTTCTAGTGAATAGATTCTTCTTCTAGTCTCAACTGCTGCATCTTTGTTTTCGATAATCTGATTTGAAGGATGATTCTTTTGTACTCGTTTACTTGGTGTCTTTGGAGACACTTGTTGAACTTGTTCTTCTCCTTCTATCCAATTCTCTTCATCTTCCTCTTCTACTTCTTTTTCATCTTCTGCTTATTCTTCTAAGGGATGTTTCATTGATTCATTTTCTTCTTCCTTTGATTATGGTCTGCCTATTTCATCAATTGTCACATTGAAGCTTTTCACAACTTTGTTCAATCTGAGATTGTAATGCTTGTATGATTTCGTTGTACTTGAGTAACCAACAAGTAATCCTTTGTCCACATGAGAGTCAAACTTTCCCATTCTACCATCTTCTCTTTTGATATAGCATTTGCTTCCAAAAACTATGAAGTGCTTCACATTTGTTGGTCTTCCTTTCCATATCTCGTAAGGAGTTGCGTCGGTGTTTTTTCTAAGCATTACTCTATTTTGAATGTGAATTGTTGTATGCACTTCCTGTGTCCAAAAAATATTTATCAATTTTGAATCCATTAGCATTGTTCGAGGCATTTCCTGTACTATCTTGTTATTTCTTTCAACAACTCCATTTTGTTGAGGTGTCCTAGAAATGGAGAATTTCCTTTTTATTCCATGATTTTTGCAGTAGTCCATAAATTCCTTTGAGGTGAACTCTCCTCCATTATAAGATCTCAAGCATTTGATTTTTGAATACATTTCATTTTCAACCATTTCCTTGTAGATCTTGAATTTTTCAAAAGCTTCTGACTTATTCTTGAGAAAGCAAATTGCAGTCATTCTTGTAATATCATCAACTATCAACATAAAGTATTTCTCACATTTTAATCCCTTTGTTGTAATTGTTACAACTATATCAATATGCGCAATATCTAGTGGTCTTGTTGTTGAATATTCCTTTGATTTGAACCTAGTCTTTGTTTGTTTTCCTTGTTGACAATGTTTGCATAAAGTATTGGTTGGTTTTGTGATATGGGGAATTTCTTCGACTGCTTCTCTTTTGCTGACTTTGACAAGGTTATCAAAATGTATGTGACCCATTCTTCTGTGCCATAGCCAACATTCATCTTCCTTTCCTAGACAACACTTTTCATTTCCAATTTCACTTAGCACATTTATGTTGCTTGAAATTCTTGCAGTTGTAGAAATCAATTTCCCTGAAGCTTCTCTTCTTATCTCACACTTTTGTGAATTGAAACTAACGTTGTGACCTTGGTCACACATTTGACTCACACTTAGAATATTGTGTTTCATATCTTCTACTAGTAGAACATTTTTTTCCTTTTCATTCTTGTTCCCAATTCAGACTGTGCCTTTTCCAATGATTTTGGATAAATCGTCATTTTCGAAGGAGAATGATCCATATCTTTCCTTTTGTAATGTAAGAAACTTGTCTCCATCACCTGTCATGTGTTTTGAACACCCACTGTCAACATACCAACCGTGTTTCTTTTTCTTAGCTTGTAGAGAAATTGTGCATTATTGATTGCTATACTGATCTTGCATTCTTATCCATGTGTTTTTCTGAGGTTCATGTTTGTGACTATTGTTATTCTGTTGAGGTTTTTTAGGAGGGACCTCCATTCTGCACTCTTTGTCCATGTGTCCAAAATTGTTACATTTGTAACATTCCACTTTAGTGCTCAAAGATTCAAACCTATTGTAACTTCTTCTCTGTCTTTCATTAGGCCTTCTTGAATAACCCCTTTGTGTATGACTTTCAAAGTTGTTATTTTTCTTGTTGTTAGCTCTGCAATTTACATCTTTATGTCCAAAATTATTACATGCATAACATAAACCAAAAAATATAGTTTGATACCTCGGATTTTAGGATCTTCTGAAAGGAGGTGCTCTTATGAATTATTCTTCTTCTTGAAGTCTATATTTTGTTTGTTGATTTTGAAATATGAATGCTCTTTGTGGAGGAGTGTCCCTGTAATCTTCCTTGTATATCCTTCTATCACCTTTGATTGTTTATGCATACCTTTTTGGATATGTTTATTGCTCTGTTGTTTTGGAGCTTGATCCCTTTTCTGTATGATTGTATCCAAGTCCGGTCTTGTCAAAATGATATTTTGATTGTTAATAATGTCATATAAAACTTTTGAGCTATTATGCATATTTTTCTTTTGAATATCCTTTCTTAATGTGGCAATTTCTTCTTCAAAGTTTCCAATGATTTTGTCGTTTTCTTCTAGTTGTTCTTTGAGTGCTTCTTCAATTCTTTTATCTTCTTCTATTTTAACCTTCAATTGATCATTTGTTCTAGTTCTTGAGTGTCTTCTTTCTTGTCTAGTCCTGCTTGTAGTTTCCTTTTTTTATTCTTTTGTCTTCTGATAACTTCTATGGCACACATTAATTCTTCTCGAAAGTCAACTTCCATCTCTTCAATTTCTTCTTTGACTTATTCATATTCTTCTTTGGATTCTTCATATTCTTCTTCTAAGTCCTCTTTATCAGAGTCTTCTACTACCATGAATAAAGATCTTCTCGTCTCACTGTCATTGAATTCATCTTCATCTGATGATGAGATGTCTTCTTTGGTGCATAAGTGTTTCTTGAAAACTTTATTTTTAGTTCTTTTTCCTTTATATGTTTTTTTTTCCTTTTGAGTAACCTTAATCATTTCTCTTTTTCTTATGAGGACATTTGTTAGAAAAAAGACCAATATCATCACAATTGAAACAAATTAAAGGAAGCTTCCCTCTATACCTATCGTTGGTTCCCTTGTTTAGTTTGTTGATGAAGTTGGCCACTTATTCATCATCTTTCGAGACGTCACTGTTGTTTCTATATTCTTTTTGTTTCTTTTTTTTTTTTTTTTTATCTTTTAGATGCTTTGAAGTATGCTTCTTTTACATCTGGATTTTCCTGTTCAGTTCTCATTTCGTATGTTGTGAAGATTCCATGCAGCTCGTCCATGCTTATTGAGTTTAGATCTGATCTTTCTTCTAGTGATGATATCTTAGGGTTAAATCTCATAGGAAGAGATATTAGTACCTTTTGAACAATTATAGATTCTTCGATTTCTTCTCACAATCCTATGATTGCATTCACTATTTCATCGACTCGTAAGAAGTAGGCTGCAATATTCTCATCTTCCTTCTTTTTTAGTTATTTGAACTGACCTCTGTAAGTTTGAAGCTTTTCTTTTTTGACTTTTGTATATCCTTCATAAATATTTTGAATCTTGTCCCAAATTTCTTTAGAGGATTTACAATGTGAAACTTTGGTGAATATTGTTTCACTGAGACCATTCAAAAGTGCATTTATGGCTTTGGAATTATTCTGACCAAGTTTCACTACTTTGTCATTTGTTGGTGGAACTGTTGGTGCTATGTATCCATCTACAATGGATTGCCAAATTTCAAATCCTTGTGCCTGTATATATGTCTTCATCCTTATGCTCCAAAAAAAATACTTTTTTCCATCAAACTCTGTTATTCCATTTTTATACAAGTTGTTTCTCTCCATGATCTACCTTTCAGTGGTTAAACTAATTTCTCAAGGAACTCGCTCTTATACCAATTGTTGGATTACTGAGAGGGCGGGTGAATCATTAATAGTGCAATTATATTCCTTTTTAACCAAATAATCCAAGTGTTATGTCAATGAAGAATTTTTATCCAATAATGAGCAATAAGAAATGAACAATCACACACATACACAATACACCAGTGTTTTACATGGAAACCCAAAGTGGGAGAAAACCACATAATGCTTTTTCTTATATGTATTGAAGAATTAAATTCATTGGAAGCACCAACTTCCTTTGTTTTCCAACTGCAACTGGAAGGCGGCTCCAACCCCCTAGTTTCTTAGGCTACAACCTAAGAAAAGATCCAACTCCCCGATTCTCTTGCTACAACTAGAAGGAGGTTGCAATTCCCTATGTTCTCCGACTACTATCCGAAGGTGGCTACAACCACTTGTCCTTGCCCCATCCAACCACCCTAAGGTATACGTAGAATGATGGAACCACTAACAACCTGTCACTGTGAGATATACTGTTGTAAAACTGTATCAACCTTTACCACTGACCTGTAACCAATCTGTATAACTGCCCTTTAATCAATTTGTACCTAAAATGAGCATGTATCTACAAAAATACAACAGGTACGTGACCTGTAGTGCTGCAGCCCATGTATGTACGCTCCTTATATGTTATGCAGCCCATGTATGCCTTTTGAAAAATAGGGTTTCCTTTTTCTTGAAAAATTTTGATCCTCTATTACTTATTTCACATAGATTTGTAGCATTTCACTGTATCCATAATGTAACTATACCCTGTGCATGCATCCTCATACATAACCTTTACTCAAGGAAAATATGTCTCTCTCTATTCATGTGCCACATAGGTGTGTGTAATCATGAACAAGTATAATATTCCTCACATGATCTCGGTCATCTAACCCTTTCTAATATTCAGCCTCTCAATACATCAACTACTACACAAATACAAGATATCAACCATGTACCATAAAAACCCTTAGCCATATGCAAAGAAATACAAGATGTGCCTCACAAGAAGTATCAATGATGAACATACCAACACTGTATTTTTGTAGATATGACTTATACAGAAAATCCCATGTAGCCACTAGTCTCTCTAGGGAGAATCCTCTAATCTCCATTTACATTCCTCATGCATACATCAAAATCCAACTATGAATAGAATTAAGACATACATTTTGAACCAATGGATGGATATTATGTATCTGAGCACTTTATACCTTCCTGGGAGCTTGATCTTAGAATATAGAACCTCTACATGTTCATATTCTCAAGTTTCCAAGGCTTTATCAATATGTACTCATCCTATACACAGACATCCCACGTACGTACACACCCTATACACAAACAACCTATGTACATGTACTCACCCTATACACAACCAACACGTGTATGTATGCAACCTATTCATAGACAACCCGCATACATGTACTCACCCTATACACAAACAACCTGTGTATGCCTTAGAAATTAGAGTTTTTTGTATTTGTTGTAATTCTGAGAATTTCGTCGTCAACCCTTCGTGCTACCTCAGATGTTCGCCACTTTAGATGCATCCACAAGTATTTACAATAAGATTTATAAAAGAAAATAGATATACAATATGTACAAGTGTGTCCTTAATGAGTGAGCTTTGCCTCTTATTTATATCTTCATGTAGCCTTACACTTTCCTTATTTTAGGGCTTCTCCATTTAAAATAATTTCTTTTTCAAGACACTTTGACTCTTGGGGGCTTCTATATGACTCATGAGGGTTCTCCAATTTCATATGGTCATAACTATATAACCGTGAGGAGTTATGTGATGTTCCACATACGACCAGAAATGGCATGACAAGAACTATGCATCTAGGATAGTTTCACTGACAAATTCATTGTCCTTGATCTCATTATTCCACAATTAAGAATGGATTCTCTAACCATACTTCTAGGATAACTCAATCTGTAAAGTGTCTTCCTGTGAGGGCTTTGACCATAAGGGTACCACTTTGGATTTCATCCATCTGTACTTCTTATCAACCATGACACGATAATATTGAGTCATATTTTCATCAAACAAACTTGTGTCCATTACCCAAACCTTTGTGCTATCGTGTTTTCTTCAAGGGTTGACATCAATGACAACCAACCTTAATCAACACTTTAATCAACCAATTGCAGTCCTTTTGTTTAGATGTTGAATGATCCAGTTAACTTACATGATAACTCAACTAATTCATGTCACTTTATCAAACTGTAATATTGAAGAAATAGAAATTGCAATATCAAACCAGACCCATTAAATCTTGTAGTTGTAAGTTCTAGTCCCGTGACCTTATTGTTTCTTAGGAATTATGGGCTAACAACATCAAGATTGTTGGTAATAAATCAAACATGCATTCTATTGAATTTTTTTTTGCAAACTTCTTCTTCGTAATGAAAATAAAAAGAATAATTGAATGAGAGTAAAGGCAAAAATTAAATAGTGATTTCAAGAAAGCAATCAAAGATGTGAAATGGAATAATAACACACTTAACTACAAAACAAAATGTAAGAAATGAAAATAATAATTAAACCTGTAGAAATAAAAGAAAATATGATGTGTATACTAGAGAGAGGGGGGTTGCCTCTTCTAGCACACCCTGCAAGAAAACTATAGTCCATTGATGGAAATCTACAAAAAAAGCTTCCTTTATTTCAACATCCAAATATGAGATTATAGAGGAATATTAAAATGCTTTTGCAAAAATGGTTCCAACCAAAATAATGATCAACCAATCAACCAACAACATTTTTACAAGGCTAGTATCTCTCCTATTTATGATTATAGCCTTTAGATTAAAAAACGAAAAGTGTTAGAACCATATATTTGTCCCCTAACAATTGTTTTTAACCACCATCATGTCATTGGAGTTTCACTTAGTTAATACATAAGGGGTTGCGCCTTTCTGGATTGGCATCAAAAGAAGGGTTTGGTTTGGCTACATAATCATAACTGGTGATGTGGAGCCTCCACCTGAAGTGAATGATGATAAAATCAGGTTGCTACTTGATCATGTGGAATATGTTGACCATGGATTTGACATAATCTCCATGCCTTAGCTAATGGATGATGGATTTGTTTGAATATTGTAGAAGCATAAAAACATCATTCTTAACAAAACCCACATGCTCCAATTAATCCACAAGTGATGGAATGATTCAAAGCATGGCGGTGGAATCAGTGCTATAGAATTTTTAGAAATGACATAAAAAATTGTTTTGAAGACATGCCATACATACATTGTTTTGCATTTTTCGATAATTTTTCACATGTGTTGCCTAAATGGATATATTATGCATAAAACCCATGTTGTATAATATCCTAATGCGTACTCGTTTTCCTGCAAATAACGTGTCAAAACTGTCTCTAGAAGTTTTCTACTGCAGGAAATCAACTGCAAAAAACCTCATTAGCAAACCAAGAATAATGATCTTTAAGTCATTAAAAATAACGGAAATTTTCATTATAATTAAATAGTTAACACTTATAATGTTGTCACAGTACATTCATGAGGGAATATGGTAAGAATGGTAATAAATAGGTGAAAGGATGAGGCAAAATGATCGGAAGGAATGATTCTATGGTGGAAAATATGACAAATTGGTGACTCGGCATGACTTGAGAGAGATAACTTGTAATTCAAAGGCCCCATGTGATTTAGAATGGTATAAGGGTCATAAAACTTGGGATTAATTTTATGAAAATTATCTTCTTTGAGTGATTTTTCCTTATAAGGTTTCAAATGAAGAAATATGTGGTCTCCTTTAGGAAATTGGCATTCTGAATGGCCTTCATCATCTTGTTTCTTCATGCAATTATGAGCCATGACCAAATTATCCTTTAGTATAAAAATAATAGTGCAGTGTGGACTATAAGGATGTTATCGACATCCTGGACCTTGGAGACCACTTCAAATGGTGACATGTGAGTGGAAACATGGTAGGATGTTTTGTACCACCATTCAATGATTTGTAAGTATTGATCCCATTAGTTTTTTCTATTAGATGTGAAACACCTAAAATATGTTTCGAAGCAATTGCTGAAAAATTTAGTTTGACCATCGGTATGGGGATAATAGGTTGATATAATATGCAATTGTGTTCCTTGGAGATTGAACAATTCCTCTCAAAAGTTGCTGGTGAAAATTGGATCACAATTGCAGAAAATAGAGAGTGGAATTCTATGAAATTTTAATATATTACCCATGAAGAATTTATCCACAGTTGATGTTGTGAACGGGTGTTGGAGAGCATGAAAATGAGAATATTTGGAAAGGAAATCTACAACAACCATGATGATGGATTTATTACCATATTTGTGTAATCCCACAATGAAGTTATAGAAATATCTGTACATATAGAACATGGATTAGGGAGAGGTTGGAATGTTCCTGGAATTTTGACTGTTTCACCCTTATTGTGTTGAAAAGTATCACATTAAAACACAAAAGAATGGATGTCATGTTTCATTCCTTCCCATAAAAAATAACGTTTGATCGTTTCATATGTGTTGTGAAAATGCAAATTCCCTATTTTTGGTGAAGCATGAAGTTCGAAGAGCACAATGAATTTAAGGTGACAATGTTTTCTTAAATATAAAATACCTTTGTAGAAAATCTCTTCATTGTTCCAAGAGTATCCTGAAAATGCATGCGGACCTTGTTGCAATTGTTGAATTAGGAGAGAGAATTTGGGATCTTGAACCATTCCTAGTGAACGACCTTTAATCAATCTGATACAATGAAGGAGAGTGAGAAGATGGACCCTTCTTCCTCATATTTCGTTCAAAGGAAATCAACAACCACATTTTCTTTTCCTTTATTGTAAATGATCTCATAATCACGACCAAGCATTTTTGTCAACCAATTATGTTTCTCCAGAGATGAAACTTTTTGTTCCAAGAAATATTTGATGCTGCGATGTTTTGTTTTAATTTCGAAATGTTTCCCAAGAAAGTAAGGATTCCATAGATCCACTACATGTAGAATAGCCAACATTTACTTTTGCATAGGTCTATTTACCCAAGTTTTTGTCAGAGATTTGTTCATTGGTAAAAGTGAAAGGTCTTCCATATCACTTGAGAAATGCCCCAATGCCTTTCCCATATGCTTCACGTTCTAGAAAAAATCTTGGTGAAGTTTAGCAATTCCAGAAAAGGAGTCATGCACATAACCTCTTTCAATGATTAGAAGGTCTGATCAGTTCTTTAAGTCCAACTTAAAGCATTCTTTTTAAGGAGAGCAATGAGGGGAGCTACAATTTTTCAATAATTTTGAACAAACTTGCAATAATATCTCGTTAAACCCTGTAAACATCACAAAATTTTAAGAGTGTTAGGGATATTCCAATCCTTCATAGCTGATATTTTCTTAGGATCCACACATACACCATCCTTTCCAACAATATGGGTCAGGTATTCTACTTCAGAATCTCCAAAAGAACATTTAGATTGTTTGAGAAAGAGTTTGTGCTAATATAGTAAGTGCAAGAGTTGATCTACATGGGTGATATGGGATTTCCAAGTTTTACTACAAATGAAGATATCATCAAAGAAAACTAAGAAGAAACAGTGAAGGAAAGGACAAGAGACATGATTCATGAGAGTTTGAAAAGTGGAAGGTGCATTACACAGGCCCAAGGGAATGACCAAGAACTCATAATGAAACTCACGACTTTGAAATACAGTCTTGGGAATAACATCGTCTTTCATACATATATAGTGGTAGCCAAAATATAGATCAATTTTGGTAAAGTACTAAGCACCACTCAATTCATCAAGAAGGTCATCAATGAAATGAATCATGAATTTATATTTGATGGTAATTTTGTTAAGGGTACAAAAATTGGAACACATGTGCCATGTGCCTTCTTTATTGAGTACCATAACCACGAGAGAAGAATAAGGGTGTGTCCTAGTGTCTAGTACTAATGTTGGGAACCTTGCACCTATCATGCTTTCCCTAGACACTTATCAATTCCTAAACAATTTTCTCAATTTCATTGTTTTGGGAAAATGGGTGATGATATGGGAAAAAATTAGGAGGAATACTTCCAGGGACAAGAGGAATGGAATGATCATGGGTCCCATGAGAAGGGGGAAGTCCTTGGGGATTATAAAAAATATATCGATGTTTGGAGAGGCGATATTGGATTTCAGGATGAACATTAGGTGAGGGCATCTCAACTTATTTAATGGAATTTAGTTGGGAAATTATGTTAGAATGACCATTTTTTAGTGGGTTTTCCATTTAGTGGGAACTAATGATCTATTGTGATCTTTCCATGATTCCTTGGAACTAATACTATTGTCCCTCCTATTGGAATTTCATGGTTAATTCCTTAAAATCCATGGTGGTGGGGGCGAGTGTGCATAAACATTCAACACCAAGCATCCTATCACAACCAACCATGTCAATAGAAAACATATGAGACTTTATTTTTTACTGACCCATTTTGAGGCAGGGATGATTTTACGGGATAAATTTTTCTCATGGGCCAATTTTCTATGGTTTTTCCCAAAATAAGATTCGCTATTCTAAAAATGATTCTCCCAAATTCTACAGGATAAAATTATTTTATCTTAAAATTTTATACAAACTATATAGAATCCTTAGAAATTTGAATATTTTTACAAAAATATCGCCAAACATTTATAGTTGGGATATGAAGGATTACTAAGATTCGACAAGGTTTCGACATTTTAAAATAAATTTCCATCCTTAAAATCATCCATGTTTGGAGGTGCACATTTTCACAATGGCCCCCACATTTCATGGAACCACCATTAGAAATCACGATTTGAAAATTGTTGACTACATAGATATAACACATGGTATCGTGAGCAATATGGAAATGAATAAAATTATGGGTGCTACCATTTTTGACCAAGATAATGAATTTATGATGCTTAATGTAACCAATTAACTTAAGGGTTTGGGGAGAAGAGAGACTAGTGAGGGAATTTAGAAAGATAAAAGGATCAAATTCAAGTGGATCAAAGGGTGTTGTATGATCATTTGCTTGGGGTAGGTATTTAGAATGGGGAACATCGACATCCTCTTCAGAAACATCCTAAAAAATGGCAATAAAAATATTTTGTTCCTTACATTTATGACCAAGAAAATATTTTTCATCACAATTATAGGAAATACCCTTAAGTTGTCATTCAAAGATTTTTTCCTTGGTTAATTTGTGGATCTTGAGATGAGTGAAAGGAGGGGTTGGATGTGTGGGTTAAGAATGAGGAATAAATGATGGTTTTCTATTTTCGGAAGAGACTACCTGTTGTGCTTCCTTGGTGCATTGAGTAGCTTCAAGCCAATTATGGGGTTGAACCATTCAGACATGGGATCATATGTCATCCTTCAGGTCATTAATAAAGAATTCCCAAAATAAAGTGTCAGACATGTCATATGTTCATAAATATAATTGATAAGAAGAGGCTATATATATTCTTCCATTGTACCAAATTATTTCAGTTTGGTCAAATGGCCCAAATGACGGGTTAGTGTCAAAGCATTCATAAAGGTATGGAACATACTGGGTCCAAACAATATACCCACAACGTTAATTTTAACACCATTTCCAATGTTCAGTATCCAAATAAAGAACACTGATATGAAGTTTGGCCAAATCATGAGTAATTCCATGCAAGGAGAAATAATGTTTGATTTGAGCGACCCAATGAGTGGGATACGAGCCATCAAATTTATTGATGTCATCTTTGGGAAGATGGAGTTCATGATGAAGAGGGATGGAATGAAATTCCATGATGTGGGAGGAATCAACACCTTCTAGGTATGAAGGTTGGTCAAAGAAGGTAGGGCGTTGGAATTGGATCATCCATTTTTTTAGTTCTGTGAAGTTGATTTTTACATCGACGGAGATGGATTCCAATCAGGTAGTGAGGTTTTCAACTTTGGAATTGTGGGAAGAAAATTTATAATGGATTTTATGGATGTCAACCCTTTTTTTGTTGTTTTTGGTTTGCAAGCCAATGATGGTGTTTTCAAGCACGTGGTTGTGGGTGTGGGACATTTGGGGGGTAAGCACGTAATAAGTGGGTAAGTGGGTCTGCACATAAGGGGTTATTTGTGAGGGGTACAATGAAAATAAGTGAAAAGATATGAAGCCAATGGAATGGTTATCAAATAAGGGTTTCGTAGAGGGTGGATGGGACTAAGGGAAAATTTCTTATAAGTGATGGGGACCAATGTGAGATGGGTGAAGAGATGAATTCACTAGGATAGGTTCAAAATAAGGGTGTCGGGGAGG
>JZKD02S1913989.1:1260564-1283491 GCA_000966675.3 Picea glauca
GAGGAATGGAATGATCATGGGTCCCATGAGAAGGGGGAAGTCCTTGGGGATTATAAAAAATATATCGATGTTTGGAGAGGCGATATTGGATTTCAGGATGAACATTAGGTGAGGGAATCTCAACTTATTTAATGGAATGTAGTTGGGAAATTATGTTAGAATGGCCTTTTTTTAGTGGGTTTTCCATTTAGTGGGAACTAATGATCTATTTTGATCTTTCCATGATTCCTTGGAACTAATACTATTATCCCTCCTATTGGAATTTCATGGTTAATTCCTTAAAATCCATGGTGGTGGGGGCAAGTGTGCATAAACATTCAACACCAAGCATCGTATCACAACCAACCATGTCAATAGAAAACATATGAGACTTTATTTTTTACTGACCCATTTTGAGGCAGGGATGATTTTAGGGGATAAATTTTGCTCATGGACCAATTTTCTATGGTTTTTCCCAAAAGAATATTCGCTATTCTAAAAATGATTCTCCCAAATTATATAGGATAAAATTATTCTTACAAATTCTCCCAAACTATATAGAATCCTTAGAAATTTGAATATTTTTACAAAAATATCGCCAAACATTTATAGTTGGGATATGAAGGATTACTAAGATTCGCCAAGGTTTCGACATTTTAAAATAAATTTCCATCCTAAAAATCATCCATGTTTGGAGGTGAACATTTTCAAAATGGCCCCCACATTTCATGGAACCACCATTAGAAATCACGATTTGAAAATTCTTGACTACATAGATATAACACATGGTATCGTGAGCAATATGGAAATGAATAAAATTATGGGTGCTACCATTTTCGACCAAGATAATGAATTTATGATGCTTAATGTAACCAATTAACTTAAGGGTTTGGGGAGAAGAGAGACCAGTGAGGGAATTTAGAAAGATAAAAGCATCAAATTCAAGTGGATCAAAGGGTGTTGTATGATCATTTTCTTGGGGTAGGTATTTAGAATGGGGAACATCGACATCCTCTTCAGAAACATCCTAAAAAATGGCCATAAAAATATTTTGTTCCTTACACTTATGACCAAGAAAATATTTTTCATCACAATTATAGGAAATACCCTTAAGTTGTCATTCAAAGATTTTTTCCTTGGTTAGTTTGTGGATCTTGATATGAGTGAAAGGAGGGGTTGGATGTGTGGGTTAATAATGAGGAATAAATGATGGTTTTCTATTTTCGGAAAGACTACCTGTTGTGCTTCCTTGGTGCATTGAGTAGCTTCAAGCCAATTATGGGGTTGAACCATTCAGACATGGGATCATATGTCATCCTTCAGGTCATTAATAAAGACTTCCCAAAATAAAGTGTCATACATGTCATATGTTCATAAATATAATTGATAAGAAGAGGCTATATATATTCTTCCATTGTACCAAATTATTTCAGTTTGGTCAAATGGCCCAAATGACAGGTTGGTGTCAAAGCAATCATAAAGGTATGGAACATACTGGGTCCAAACAATATACCCACAATGTTAATTTTAACACCATTTCCAATGTTCAGTATCCAAATAAAGAACACCAATATGAGTTTGGCCAAATCATGAGTAATTCCATGCAAGGAGAAATAATGTTCGATTTGAGCGACCCAATGAGTGGGATCCGAGCCATCAAATTTATTGATGTCATCTTTGGGAATATGGAGTTCATGATGAAGAGGGATGGAATGAAATGCCATGATGTGGGAGGAATCAGCACCTTCTAGGTATGAAGGTTGGTCAAAGAACATAGGGCGTTGGAATTGGATCACCCATTTTTTTAGTTCTGTGAAGTTGATTTTTACATCAACGGAGATGGATTCCAATCAGGTAGTGAGGTTTTCAACTTTGGAATTGTGGGAATAAAATTTAGAATGGATTTTATGGATGTCAACCTTTTTTCTGTTGTTTTTGGTTTGCAAGCCAATGATGGTGTTTTCAAGCACATGGTTCTGGGTGTGGGCCATTTGGGGGGTAAGCACGTAATAAGTGGGTAAGTGGGTCTATACATAAGGGGTTATTTGTGAGGGGTACAATGAAAATAAGTGAAAAGATATGAAGCCAATGGAATGGTTCTCGAATAAGGGTTTCGTAGAGGGTGGATGGGACTAAGGGAAAATTTCTTATAATTGATGGGGACCAATGTGAGATGGGTGAAGAGATGAATTCACTGGGATAGGTTCAAAAGAAGGGTGTCGGGGAGGGTGGGTGGGACCATAGGAAAAAAATGCTTATAATTTATGGGTATCACCACAATCAACGCAAAGAGAGGAATCTGGAGGGATAGGTCACAAATAAGGCTTTGAGAAGGACCACTATAATCTTTTTACTTAACTCCTACAGAGTTATAATTTGATGTGAATAATATTGTAGTGACCAAAATCACAAATGTTTAGTAGTTAAAATTGTGTAGTAATTTTTCAACCTGGATGAAGGAGGAAGAGTTACACTGCATAATTTCTCGTCTGTGTGTATGTGGTGTTGTGTCAACAACAAGGGTTAGGGTTTTGAGGGTTCCTACAAATAAGGATTTTTCTTTTGCTATAGCTCTCTGATATTCCATGAAGGTCCAACAATAGTACTTGGCCCAATATCTTAGGAAACAAACTAAGGAGACTACGTCTTACCCTTAGCCGTAGTATTAGACTACCCTCGTACGTGAGAGTAGTATTCTTGAGTGATCTTCTTGGTGCCACTATAGAATTCATGGAACTGATAAGTTGATCTTTAAATGGTTTCAAGAGACTTATGGGAATCCTAATATACTTGAAGGTACATGAGAGTCAATGGCCATGTACAAGTGTTATCAAATGTGGTAATACACAAAGGGGTACCAACATGGGTTACACAAGTTTCCAAGAAGGTGAAACAATGTCTTTCGAGTAACTCGTGAAACCAACTATACTTCATGTGAGTATTTGTCCCTAACCGTAGTTTTAATTGTTGAATGATAAATGATTGTGATTTAAAGACGTCGACAATACATGCCTGTAGCCTGAAAAATATTTTTGTCTAAAATTCTACAGAGGAAATTACTTTGATACCGCTTGTAAGGTAATAGATTTATTATGCAGAGAAAAAACATAATTTTTATAACAATTATCATTATAAAGAGAAAAATATAGAGCACAATGAAACAACCAATTTTTGAAATGACACCTTTATTATATTGATATCCAAGTTCACTTTCCTCTTCAAGGGGGAAACCTCCAGTCTGGCTGAGGAGAGCTCAAATACAAAATCATTCTCAAGACAAAACTATTCCATGATTTTGACTCCTATTTGTACTATTTCAATCTTCTAGAGGAAGATATACCTAGAAGAGGAACCTTATATTAAGTCTTCTTACATTAAACATGTTCACATTATTACATGGGCCTTATTTACAAATTTTGTCCTTTACTATATAGAAAACATATTATTATATCTACTTGAGGGGTTAGGACCCTAACAGAACCAAAGTATGATGTTTTTGTTTCCATCTCTACCAACAATAAATGTGTTGAGCGACATTCATGAGTGTTGTGCTAGGTATTTTTATGGAACTCGCACTACTTTCTGATGTCCTTTCTTGACTTCCCATTAACCTATTTTTCCTGTGGCTTGGAAAGATTGTTTTGAGGTTTTATATACTTGATTTTCTCTTTGTTCTGTGGGTTGGCAACACCTTTACCATAAATTTGTTCCAACACATACGTACACCCAAACTCCGAGCTATTCATTTGCTTAATTTTTTTCTTGAATTTGCAGACAACATATTGATGAGTGGATTCCAGCGAGCATATGTCCAATAAATACATCACTATTTGGATGTGCCTATGTATGCCACTATGGTACTTCAAAACTAGGTTCCACTCAGAGTCTTTGGTACCCAACTTTGAGTGCAATATATGTAATATATTGGTGTACTTTGGCACCATATTGTCCCTCTCTTGACGCAATGTTGTCCATCGTGTGTATAGGTCATCATAGTTTCCAACATGATACAATTCCTCTTCAGGCGCATCAAAAAATGTTTCACAAGTGGGTTCTATCCTAAATGTTGTATACTCATCTATGTCATGTGTCTCCCAATAAATTTCCCACAAATATTTAACACAGGAAAGGGAATTAAGGAGATCAAAGGTGATATTTTCGATGTCAAAAATATCTTGAACAAATTAATATCTCTTTAACAAATTTAACCATTTCTCCAAAACATAGGCATGTATCTAATTCCTAAAAATAAATGACTTTCAAATTTAACTTGTACCTTGAAGGGTGTCGTACCATAGAATTGGTTTCTTGTTGAAGGTGTCTCACTTTCCATTAGTAATCATCAAAGGTTCTAGAAGATAGTATCTATCATCGTGTTCCTTTGTTGCGAGGCTTCCTCAAGAAACAACTTGATAGAATTTCATGTTTCATCGTCTCTCTTTTCATTTACCAAGGAAGGCCACTTGCACTAGCAAGAGGAGTCTTTCCCAAGAGAAATTAGTTCGAAGTCAAATGTGCTCCAAAACCATTCCTTGGGATTGGTCCTTTTCTTATTTGGTGTACTTGTAACTCCAAATTTGGTTGATGAACAAGGAAAAGTGGAAAAAATATGTAATTAAGAGGAAGATGTCCTCAAGATTGCAATGACATTCCAACATAATAACTTTACTTTTTTGGATGGATGGATGGATGGAGTGACCTCAAGTGTTGTATTTATAATTGTGTTTTGAATAACCATGTTTGCATTCTTTTCCTTATATTAGCTAAAGATTACTGGATCAAATTTAAATATAAAATTTAGGGTTTAACATGGTCCACATGTAACTAACATTTAATCACGACATGTTGGGCACATTGATAAGGCGATAAACAATCATAGCTATTATTTTGTAGGGAAACACAAATTTTTCAAGGTATTTCAACATTTCTTGCACGCACATCTTGGGACAATATCTATGTTGGCCAATTTTAGTAAAGTTAAGGGGATGACTAGGTTCATTTCGATAACTATGAAGTAGTATGATGGTGGAAATGGGTTGGAGATTAGGGTTGTGCAAACCAATAGTGATCATTAAAATGTAACTCCTAAAAATGATGCAAGTGAGCAATTTTAAGGTGATAACACCTTTCTTCTTTTATGCTTCTAAATTCCTTTCTTGTTAAAATACTTTTTCCTTCTATTCCTTTTTCTCTTTTATTCCTCTCCTCTTTCTCTAATTTTCCTTGACCACTAACCGTGTGCTCTTCCTCTCAATGGTTATCTTTTATGCTTCTTAAGTCCTTTCTTAGTGAAGCACTTTTTCCTTCCATCCCTTTTTCTCTTTTATTTCTCTCCTCTTTCTCTAATTTTCCTTCACCATTAATTATTTGTGCTCTTCCTCTCAATGGTCTTCTTCATCATGAAAGAATCATCTCCCCTTTTACCCATCCTCTCAATGGTCTTCTTCATCATGAAAGAATCATCTCCCCTTTTACCCATACTTGTTAAGTAAATTAAGAGCTTCGATGCAAAATCCAACTAACACTAATAAAAAAAAAAAGTGTCACCACTAATTTTATGTGCTCTTTCTCTCGATGGTGTTCTTCATCATAAGAGAATCATCTCCCCATTTACCCATACTTATGAATAAATTAAGAGATTCGATGCAAAATACAACTAACACTAATAAAAACACTAATAAAAAGAAAAAAGTGCCCACCAAAATTTAATAAAAACTTAAGCCTCTAATTAAATGGTTCATGTGATGATTTGCTTGAGGACCCTATCCACACACACGCATCACAAAATAAACAGCGGGAAACATCCCTAGGCGTAGGGGATACATGCGGCCAAACGGTTAATGTCCTCCAAGCCCCACGTACCTCGGAAATGATTTAGGTCGTCTAATTAGGTAAGGTCTGATCGACGGCAGGGGTGATCTAAGACGTACGTAGTGACGTTAGATAAAGCCCAAAGGATTTAAAAGCAGGTCTAGAATTTCAAATTTACCTTCCCTATCAAGTGAAAATTCGATAATAGTTCATGTCTCTCATTTTATGTTTTATGGAGATTCATAAGTTTCAATTTTTATTTTTGTTATAGGGAATTTCATCATTATAATTTTTCATGCTATATTTTGACAATACTATTTTCTATAGTAAAAAATAACTCAAAACATACTCATCAAAAACATTAATACTTTAACCAACATTTTCTCTAACTTGTATTATCAAAATGAAATATTGTTGAATATTACATAATACATAGTTAATCATACTTCAAAATTCCTTTTTAAAGACTTATCACTCGAGTGATATTTTACAAAAGAAACATTCTGAATGTAACACCTTCATCTTCATATTTTACAAAGAAACATCTTAAATGCAACATGTTATTGCTAAATATGGCATCCCAACAAATGACTATAAACTCAAAATGTATGGAACACACGCCCTCAAACAAAAAATTGTAATAACAACAATGAACAACTATTAAGTTTCTTTATTTAAAAAATTAAAGGATAAACCTCTAGACCATAAAAGAAACAATATCAATTTTATTAGCTAAATTATCCTTGTATTTTCCTATTCTAATCAGCATATTCAAATCATCAAAATGTATTCTATTTAAAGAACATAACACTTACAAATCCATTGACTTGGAATTGTCACAACATGTACATCCTTGCACAAAGTTATGTTAAATCAATAAGTTCTAAGAGATCATTTGGTAAGTTATTCCAATGGTTCACTAGTATATTATTATTTAAAGAAAAAGACTGTAAATAATAATAAGTTCATCAATAATGAGATAGCATTCATTTATGTACTCTTAATATAGGGAGAGGGACATCCTAAGATAGGGAGAAGGACATGTGAGAGGGCATCCTTTCTAGTTCGAGAGTAGGGTCCATAGAAGGAGGGTATGTGACCATAGGATTTCACTATATAGTGAGAGCTATATGTGGGTTTTTCCATAAAGAATAAGAGGCGAAGGAACCCCTCTTTTTAAAAGGATCCAACCAAACACTCAATCTCCTCGCCAACTTCCATTTCTATTTGTCTATTCATCACATATTATCTATGCAAAAGAGACCCCTCCCCCATTTCCAAGCAAGAATACATTCCTTAACTAAATGCCCCTAGCAAGGCTTTTTAAAGGGTCGGATCAAAATAATGCTATACTTGTTTGTTGAAGGTGAGTTAGAAAAAGGAAACTCATGAGAGTTTGCAGTGACTTATACATTGTCATTAATCATGAGATACATATGCATTGAAGGAATATATACCAGCATAATTTGCATTGAATGGGTATATACCATCATATATGGCTTACTACAAGGCCGTGATTCTTGGACATGCCATCATGAATGGGGAGTTTTATGTAATTTTGACAAACATCATTATGAGGTATTTGAGAGGCTTTAGACATATATATATAACATGAAGTGAGAGCCTATATGTTCTTTTTGTGTTGAACCTTTTATATTTATAAAATTCCAAGTAAAACACTTGTTACTTTACTATTTCCAAAGGATTTCCAAATACTTTGTAAAACTTCTCAAATCAATCACTTGTGAGTTGGGAAGCATCAATTTGAGTTAAATATTGATAGATAAGGAAGGGTGAAAGGTTGATCTAGTTATAGCAAATGAAACGAGATAGAGGGAGGTGAAGGTCGTGGGAGAAAATCCTTGACAAAAAAACCATAACCTGAGTATCACCATAGCCATAAGTCTAAGCAACAACACTACACTATGTGAAGCTATGGAATTATTCCTACCCAAAAATTACTAATCAAATTTTACAAAATGATCCCCACCCAAAAAAAACCCAATGGATTTGATTAAGTAAACCTACAAATCTGCAAAATTTATGACTAAATAAAAGACTTTTCCATAAAATGCATGACTCTAACTAATTCAATTAAAATCACAAGCTTACCAAATGAGTTCACCATCAAATTTCCCTGATCTGAGTGGAACAAACCTAGTAGTAAGTAAAACTCTTAGAAGTTAATGGAGCAGAGCAGACCCACTTGAGATGAGCAAACCCAACACCCATCAAGCATAGTGAACCCCTTGTAAGTTAACAGAGGAGTGAAAATACATGGTCCACTAAGAAGAGAATACACAACACTAAGTAAAATGAACCCTTGGAAATTAATGGTGTAGAGAAGACCCAACACCGAGTTACTGAACTAGAGAAAAGAAACCAGAACGGGGTAGGCCCAACATTGAAAAGTGAAGTTGAATGGATTATGGCCCATGGGAAATTGAGAATCCAAAAAATGCATTGACTGTTGTAAGTAGACTTGACTCTGGGACAAGTTACATTTATTGTCATTTATTCTTTCATCGAACCTCTAGTGACGTGGAAACATCTTTACCTACCCATGCATAATCATTGATTCCTTCAGGCTTCAACGAGTTACGAACCTATATTGAAGCCATGAGTATATCCTAGGCCCTATACTATATAGCCTATAACGTACGTACCTACTTGATTTTGGACGAGTACTCCATTTAGTTACACGTAGTTCTCCAATGAAATACTTTCAGTAGGCCCTCAAAGTTAGGGTTTTCTCCCAAGTAGTGAGGGTTGACTCCCGACTTTCTTCGTGAGCTTGGCTTCCATTTCATATTCTTTCATCCTGGTCTTCAATCTCATCTTGGAGCAAGGTACCAACACTAAAATCAATAGTGAATTGTAAACAATATTTAATTCCTCATTGTAATTTGTTGGTTTTATCAAAGGGGAGCAATAAGCATCATGTTATAAAGCATTAAATGGTATGTATGTTAGACTATTGTCATATCATTTAATTCGATGGTGTACAGCATAGCATTTAATGTTTTGTCGTATAAATCTAACTGTGCATAGGCTAGAATACACAACATTAAATTATATGTACCATAATACTTATTATACTCCACATGAGTTGGGTAGTCCACAATTACTTGGATGAAAATGATCAGTTCTCATGGGACCTACAAATTTTCAAATTTTATTTTATTGTTGCCACATTCATTGTACACCTCTTGCGGAATTTTGGCATCTAATCATGTAAATTGTTTGATGTATAGGTTTACTTAGGATGGGTAGGACATGTCATGCTTCTTCATTGTTTGTGGACAATCAACATGTGCTTCTTTGACTTATCAATGGAGTGGGTAAATTTCCCAACCATCTCCTTGTCTTATTACCTCGATGAGTGAGCTAAAATACAAACCACTTCTCATTTTTTTTTGAGAGAGTTGCAAGATGTCTAATCAATGTTATTAGTAAACCATCAATGGTCTTCTCGTTGCCCTTTGTCAAAGAGATTAATTCCTATAATTCTCCTTTTTATTCACTTCTTCCAAGCCCTCGGTCGCCACTAGGATCGATTGACTTCAACATCTGTGTTGATGAGTGTATATCTCTCTCCATGTTTTTTAATACTTCTTTTTCACATGAACACGTGTTATCATTGGGGTTGAATCTTTTTTTCCCATCTAGATCTTCAAGATCCACAATTGGGTGTCACATTTTGACCCGATATTCTATGTGGACGATGATACCCATTTCGTGTTCTTCATCATTTGTGGATCATTTTGTGTATTTTCTAAGCCCCTTGCCTCTTATTCTACAAATCGATCTATGCTTTTATCTTGATGTAGATCTACAAATTCATGGTCTCTATCCACAATAAGATCTCCCTCTTTGTGTGATCTCTTTCCATAATTGGTCTAGTATATGTGGACAGGATGTAAAAGGATTTTTTCTCCCATCAATAAATATTCTAGTAGGAAGTAGAATTCTATTGCATTCCTTTTATGATCTTCATTCCCCACGGTTGCTTGGAGAAACCAGCTTCTATCGAAGGAACACATAATTAATTTGCAAGAATTGGCAGGGAGAGAGATATTAAAGAGAACTTTCCTAATGTCCACACAATTCACCACACCCTTCCCTTAGTCGGCATAGGGTGTGTGGGAAATCTTGTTGTGGGGTGTGTTGGTGTCATTGTCCAGCATCCACTATGTTGTTGTCTATTGAGTTTGCAAGTTCATCAATCACACAGGAGGACTTATACCGACACTAGGCGTTGGATTCGAAGGCATGATCACAGATCTCAGTTCTCACTTTGTTGGATCTCAGATTGGTTTGTTGGAACTCAGTTATCACTTTGTTGGATCCCATATCTCATGCTAGCACACCCAACCCATCCAAAAAAATCCAATTCGTCCAGTAATAGTCGATCTAAAGGTTATTTGGTCGATCTGGTGGGTGCTATCCACAAATTTAGAGGGGAAATCGAAGGAGTATCAAAGTTCCCAACTTGTCCAGCTCGTCCATCGGGCCTATATGCTCATTCGCCTCAAGAAATTGGAAAGAAATATCAAAATATCAAAATATATGGCATTAAAGCTACAAGAGATCGACCCTTCAGGTATTGATCATCACTAGAATTCAACATCGAGGGTTTATTCTAATCTGAATTTTCGTTGCAATTATTTTATCATTTTAAAATCATTGTCCCAATCCTTTCACTCCAGATCCAATGCTCAATTATGCCCTTGTTTGCTAGTTAAAAATATAGTGGTAGTCTTCCTCGTTTATAGCTGAAGAGATAGCGGTATATGTGCCTAAGGTTTTTTTGTTCTAAACCTAGAAACATTCAAATATCATTGCCTCTATCCAAGGAACATTATGTGTGGAATATAAACATGTTGTTGTAAATATTATTTAGAGTTGTTTGTTTAGAGGCTAGGTTTCCATTTCTTTTTGAGATAATACACCTAGCTTTGGTGTTTAATTGAAATCTCTATTGTAAATGGCAGAGTTAAGGACAATTGAGCTCCAAACTCCCCATAATTATGAGACATGGGAACTTAAGATGCACCAATTGTTGCAATCATAAGGGCTCTAGACGATGTTATTTGAGGCTCAACCAATATTCACCAAGGAAATCGAGAGATTCACCTATCAAAACAAACTTGATGAAGCCATGGGCCTGATTGGTTTGCATGTTTCAGATAGCTTATTGTTCCACATAGTTTATTCTAAAACTCTAAAAGCAAGTTGGGACAAGTTAAATTCCTTATTTGGAAAATTCAACAAAATTCGAGCCCTACAATTGGAAGCGGAGTTGTCATCACTGGTACTAGATGAGCATGCATCCATTGAAGACTGTCTTACGAAATTCAGGTTATTGGTGGAAAAACTAAAACGCTATGGAAAAACTAAATCAGATGAAGAGTTCATCTTCTTGATTTTATCCAAGCTAAAAGGTCCTTATCAGGTATTTTCTTTTGCATTTTATTCTACTATAGATGAACTCGGAAGTGAGTTTAAAATTCATTCTTTTGAGATTTTCTATGAGAATCATACTAGAGAACAATCTAATATTACTCATTTAGATTATTTTATTGGTTCTAACAATAAGGCTCTTATGGCTGATACCTCCAAAAATAAGTGCAAGACTTGGAATAAGCAGAAGAAATATTCTGCTCCAACCGGTGAGTTTACCTCCAAGCCTTAGCAGAAAACAAAACCTTTTCCTCCATCTTCCAAGTCTGGTGAGTCTTCCTCCAAGACCAGGAAGAAGAATTCAAATGACACATGTAGTTTATGTGGTGGACTTGGGCATGTAAAATCTAAGTGTCGGTTGAAACTTGAATCTTTTAATGACGCCATGAGGAAATACAAGATTCCAATACCCAAATCATTTTCTACAAGTAAAGTACATGATTTATCAGCTCAATCCTTGTACACATATTCAGATAAATCGATACTTGCTTATGGTGCTTCACACCACATGAATAATTCTAATGAGTTGTTGGCTTCTACATATGAATGTAGTATATCACAGATTATAGTTGGAGACTCTACACAGTTGGGTGTTTTTGGATCCAACATAGTGCAGATAGATAAAAGGTGCATTAACGATATTGTTCTTGTACCTAACATCTCTGCAAATATTCTCTCTATATATCAAATTTGTCGTTATGGTAATGGGAAAACAATAGAGTTTTCTCCTGATGATGTAATCATTTGAGAACTACAAAATTGAGACATTGTTGTTGCATTTGGAAAACTAGATCATAGTTATCGACTATATAAGTTTTCTTCTTTTGAGTCTTCCTTAGGTGCCTCTTTCATTTCACATGGAATTCCTTTGAGTAGGCTTTGGCATGAAAGATTTGGACATCTCAACTATAGATATTTGCAACAGTTGAAGACCCAAAAATTGGTTCTTGGTCTTGCTAAAGTTTCTTGTACAAATGGAGTTTGTTGAGGTTGTGTCCTTGGAAAACAACATCAAGATCATTTTCCTAAAGAAAAATCATGGCGTGCTACAACACCTCTTAAGTTGTTACATGGTGATCTCATGTCGTTTCCAACTCGCTCATTTTCAAGGGCTAAGTATGCACTCAACTTCATTCATTACTTCTCATGTCGCTCTTGGGTGTACTTTATTAATTACAAGTATGAGGTCCTTGTTACTTTTAAGAACTTCAAGTATTTTGTTGAGAAGCAGACTTCTCTTTCTATCAAGAAACTACACACAGATAATGGGGGGGAATATTTCAATTAGGGATTCACATATTTTTGTAGAGAACATGGCATTCAACATCACCTCATTGTTCCCTACAAACCTCATCAAAATGGTGTTGTTGAAAGAAAGAAGAAAACAATAAAATAAATGGAAAATTGTATGATTCAGTCCAAGAACATGGAACCTTCCTTTTGGGTTGAAGCAGTAAACTGTGAAAATTACATTCAAAATAGGATGCCTCATCGGGAAATACTGCATAATACTCCAGAGGAAGATTGGAGCCATTTTAAACCGGATGTCTTTGCATTTAGACTATTTTCCAGTCCTGCATGGGCCTTAATATCAGTTGAAAAGTTAAAATATATGGAGAAGAAAATCCAACCATTGATATTCGCTAGTTATTGTGAGGAAATAAAATCATATAGCTTATTTTAACCTATTACTAAAGAAGTATTATTTCGATGAGTTTCTCATTTTCATGAAGGATTCAACACCACATCAAATCTTTCTCCATCTTCAGATTGTCATGCATACAATGTTGTTGAACAATTTGATAATTTTTATTTAGAAGATGATAATGACCCTTTTGAAGTTCAACATCAACATCAACTAGAACAAAATCTACCAACTGCACCAACAGAGCATGAGCATCCTGAACATGAACAACTTGATCAAGAACTACATCTCACGAGAATATTTTTTGAGAGAAAGAGGCCCGACAGGTATGGCCATGAGACAACTAATTTAAGCTATTCAACATCACCCTCTTTCCCTATTCAGTCACAAACAATAGGTGTCTCATTTTTTAGTCATACTATCTCAAATGATCCACAACAATTTTCAATGTTGTTGGCATACCTTAGTGGGATGCTCCCATGACATAGGAGTATTCTTCATTGAAGAAGAATCACACATGGGATCTCATCTCTCTTCCAAAGGGACGAAAGCTAGTTCACTATAAATGGATATATAGAACCAAATATGAAACAACATCTCTCTTGACAAGCATAAGGCACGTCTTGTGGCCAATGGATTTTCAGAAGTTAAAGCAATTGATTACTCTGAGAATTTTTCCCCTATTGCCAAGATGAATTCTATATTCCTTGTTCTTTCACTTGCTTCTTCCCAAGGCTGGTCAGTCTATGATATGGATGTAAAGAGCATTGATGTAGGAGCATCGTTGGCAAGTGCAAGTGGAGGATACATGGATATGCACTAGTGCACATTTTGAAGACGTTTTGAAATTCAAAGATGAAACATTAATGTAATAGATGGGAGGATGTAATTGTTCTTAAATGTTTTGGAGATTGTAATCCATATCTTGAGTGTTTCTCTCACCTTCCGGTTGGAGGCATGTAATGTAATAAATGTAAATTAGTTGTAGTCTTTAATTTCGGTAAGATAACTTAGAGTTGTAGGAGGGAAAACTCAAGAAAGCTCCCTCGTATGTATTGTATCATAATTCTCATTGTAAGAGTAGAAGCGGTAGAGCAAGAGAGAATATGAGAGAAAAGAATAAGAAAGATTGTAAAAGTTGTTTGAGCAAATAGTTGTTGCTATAGAAACCATGTACATAAGAACTTGAATTAATATAAGAAGGCTTTAATCCAATTTCATGGTCTTGTTATGGTTACTGTTAACATCTATTGAATGATATGTTTACAGTTTTCTTATATTCTTTGTTATGAATTTGTTTCAATGATTTATGTGTTTGATTTAATGTTGAATGTATGAATTCGGTGATAGGGAGAGTATAAGTTTCAATTTCTTCTTATCCTAAGAATTCCTACAAGGAGTGTAGTGAAGGTCCACAAGGAATGCGTTCACAAGATTCTGAGTTTTACCTCAAAAAATCTCAGGAAAGATAGAGTTGTTCTTATAACAACATAAGTGAAAGTATACCACAGAGCCATGCAAGGTGTGTGCAGGCCAGGTTGAAGTCTTAGAATTTTCCAACCAAGTGAGTGGTTGAAGAACTTATGTCACAAGGAGTGTGCATAGTTGGGAGATATCAGATAATCAGGGATTATCATGAGAGTCACAAGGAGTGCATGAAATAATCCCTTAGAACCTTTGAGTTTGCAGTAAGAATCAAGCTCAGGAGGGATATAGACTTGGAAAGTCTAGAGGAAAAATGAGGGTCGAAGTCACCTCACAGAAACCAAGCTTAGGAGGAAATACGCCAAGTTATTTGGTGAGGAGTCTTTGAGAACCTGAATGGACAGTTGAAATTCTCTAAGGGAGAAACACCAATTTTTCGTGGACCATTGGATCCAGTAGATCAGCAGAGAGGTTAAGACTGAGTGTCTTTCAACAATTGCAAGCTCAAGAGAGATAACAGTCGTTAGATCCCAAGGAGTGTGAGCCCTTGATTGGGCGCTCCGAATTTCGGGCTTTCGGGAGTCGGGAGTGTGGAGGAAGTTATTTTTGGGAATCCCCAATACACGAAATCTCGACGCGATCTAGACCGTAACCAGGACCGTTGATATGTGGAGACGAAATATTGGCATTTCGAGTATCGGGAAAAGGGAGAAAAGTCACTTTACAAAGTCCTGACATCGCGAAAACTGACGCACCTTTTTGGGTTAAGGATGTGGTCACGCCAGTGGTCATGTGGAGTGGAGGCTCATGTCTAGTGCATGTTCACGCAGGTGGATATTAGAAAAGGACCTATGGTTTTTAAGTGTTCATGGTTCTAGCAGGGGCCAAACGAGCCATTTTAGCTCAGGAATTGAAAGATCCAAAGATCGAGAGGTCAAGTAGACCCTGCTGAGATGGGGGTCTAGGTCAAGTGGTATCAGAGCTGACAACTTTTGTTTTCTATAGAGGGAAGATAGAGGACAATTGTGATTGAATTCTGCATGGACATATTACAACAATGTTGTCAAGGAGACGTCAAGAGAGACCTATGCTCGATCTAGCCGTGCAGAGGGAAATTAGAGAAATTTGTGCTCGATTGGATTCTATGGAGATATCACAGAGGAAAACACTTGATACTGGAGATATCAGTGAGGCCGAAAGTGAGAAAGAAGCTGGAGCCAAAGAATAAGTTGTAGTCGAGATGCTGCAGAGGAACGTCTATTGAAATATGTTGCAAGGATAGGTGCCAGAGAAAAAATGGACATCTCGATGTATGAAGGAAACTTAGACGTTGAGGAGCTGCTAGATTGGTTTAGAGCTCTAGATAAATATTTTGATTATGGGGATATCGAATAAGATAACAAAGTAAAGCACGTTGTCACTAGACTGAAAGGGCATGCAACACTGTGGTGGGATGAACTGCAATGTGACAGGTGTTGCAAAGGCAAACACAGAATTAAAATCTGGGATAGGATGGTAACCAAGATGAAAGCCAAATTCATACCCAAGGATTACCAAATTAATCTATTTTGAAGGATGCATAATTTAAGACAAAAAGGGATGGCAGTGAAGGAATACAGTGAGGAATTTTATAGGTTAAACATCAAAGTTGGTCATCGCAAGAGTGATGATGAAAAGGTTTCCAGATACATGAATGGCTTGAGATATGAGATTGAAGATGAGATGAGCATGGTGAAATTCAGTAATGTAGAAGATGTTTATCAGATTGCTTCAAAGGCATAAGTGAAATTGGGTTGAAAGCAAGGTCAAAGGGGAAGAGGTAGAAGTCAGAGTAAAGGAAAAACAATTTCCCAGGACAAAATATAGAGCCCCAAGATGAATAAAAGAAACCTCATAACCACCCAGAAAGGGGAGGAAGCTGACAAGGAGGACAATATGCTGACATAAATGTTATTCATATGGTTGTGGCAATATGACATAAATGTTATTCATGATATAAGAAAGAACACCTATACCTTGGAGAAGAATGGTAGGATGCATATGTTGTTGCCAATTGAAGACAAGAAGGTGAAAGAAGAAACATGCAATACTATACTTCTCATGAGTGGGAAGGAACTTCTACATGAAATCAAGAAGGATGAAGAAATGCAGTTTGTTTTGGTGAGAAAACCTAGAGTCATCTTGACCAGTACCTCAATAGATGATCTACCTGAGGAGATTCAGTAACTACTAGAGAATTTTGCTGATATAGTGGTGGATGATTTACCTTGTTCATTGCCGCCCATCAGGAGTATAAGACATCATATTGACCTTATGCCAGGAGTGAGTTTACCAAACAAATCAGCATACATATTGACGTCTCAGAAAGATGAAGAAGTTAAGATGCAAGTCCATGATTTGATGGACAAAGGGTTGATTAGGGAAAGCTTGATTCCATGCGTTCTACCAATAGTGTTAAGTCCGAAGAAATATGGTGGATGGAGGATGTGTACATATTCGAGGGCTATAAACAAAATCACCATCAGGTATAGATTTCATTTACCTAGGATGGATGATTGGATGGATTTCTTTAGTGGAGAAGATTTTTTTTCAAAAATTGATTTAAAGAGTTGATATCACCAGATTAGACTGAGGGAAGGTGATGAATGGAAGACAACATTCAAGATGATTGAAGGGCTATATGAATGGCTTGTCATGCCATTTGGATTGACGAATGCACCAAGTACTTTTATGAGATTGATGAATGAAGTCTTGAAAGATTTCATTGGGAAGTTTGTAATTGTGTATCTTGATCATATATTGATCTTCAGTAAGACTAAGGAAGAACATTTGAGGAATTTAATTCTAGTAATGAGGAGGTTGCAGTGAGAGAAATTGCTGATAAATCTGAAGAAGTCATCTTTCATGAAGACATAACTCATTTATTTGGGTTTCGTGATCTCTTCAAATGAGTTGAAGATGGATCTTGAAAAGGTAAAAGCAATTAAAGAGTGGTTGTCATCGAGAAATATCTTTGAAGTCGAGAGCTTCCATGGATTAGCCAGTTTTTACAGGAAGTTCATCAGGAATTTTAGTGGAATTTGTGCACCAATGATGGACACAGTAAAGAAAAGACATAAATATTTTCATTGGAAAGAGGAAGTGGAGAAACGTTTCAAGTTGTTAAAGGAGAAGATAATTGGACAACCAATTATGGTTCTGCCATATTTCAGTGAAACATTTCAAGTGAGATGAGATGCAAGTGGATTTGCGATTTTAGCAGTCTTAAGTCAAGACAATAGACCAGTTGTATACTTCAATGAGAAGTTGAACAATGCTAAAAGAAATTATTCCACGTATGATAAAGAGTTTTATGAAGTCATACAAGCATTGAGGAAATGGAGGCACTACCTGGTTCCAAAAGAGTTTGTTTTGTAAAGCGAAAACCAAGCCTTACAGTTTATAACTAGACAAGAAAAATTGAACCAGAAACATGCAAAATGGGTTGAATTTATGCAGAAATTTAATTTTGTTATAAAGAACATTTTTGGAGATGCTAACAATGTTGTTGATGCATTGAGCAGGAAACATTTGATTCTGCAGGAGTTTCGTGTGAAGAACTTAGGTTTTGATAACCTTAAGGAAATGTACATAAATGATTCTGATTTCAACGACGCTTATGAAGCATGTGAGAATATTGTTCTGAGAGATAGAATCTAATGGATTGAATATCTAATTCAGGATGGATTTTTATTCAAAGTAAATCAGTTGTGTATCCCGAAGAGTTCTATGAGAGAAAAATTTTTGAAGGAAAAACATATTGGGGGATTGAATGCACATTTATGCCATGATAAAACATTTGCATAACTGAAGAGTTTGTATTATTGGCCAGGGATGCGGACAGATGTCAATACGTTTGTGGAAAGATGTAGAATTTTCCAGCACGCAAAGGGGAAAAGACAAAATGCAGGGTTGTATCAACCATTGCCAATACCAAAGAGGCCATGGGACATGGTAAGCATGGATTTTGTATTGGGACTTCCAAGGACACAAATATGTTGTGATTCCATATTCGTGGTAGTCGACAGATTCTAAAAAATGACACATTTTATTCCATGTCAGAAAACCAGTGATGCAACACACATTGCAAACTTGTTTTTCAAAGAAGTTGTTCGACTTCATGGTTTACCCAAGAGTATTGTTTTAGAAAGAGATACCAAATTTGTTGGTCATTTATGGAGGACACTAAGAAAAAATATGGGGACGAATCTGTCTTTTAGCTCAGCATATCACCCTCAGATAGATGGACAGACTGAGGTAGTAAATTGGAGTTTGGGAGACTTATTGAGGAGTTTAATAACTGAACATCACAGTCAGTGGGATCATATTTTGCCGCAAGAAGAATTTGCATATAATGAATCACCTAACCGAAGGACGGGAAACATCCGATTTCAAATAATGTATGGAACGCAACCAAGAGGAGCATCTGATTTGAGAGACTTAGAGAAGAATGAGTTCAGGAGTGCTAGAGTGGAAGATTTTTCCACAGAGATTCAGGAACTCCACAGTAACATTAAAGAGTGATTGTAGATTTCCAACCAGGAATACAGGCGCAGAAGAGATCATCACAAAAGAGATCTTCAATTCGAAGTGGGAGATATGGTCTTAGCACATCTAAGAAAAGAAAGGTTCCCAAGGAGAACATATAATAAGTTGAAGATGAAAAAGATAGTGCCATGTAAAATCTTGTGGAAATTTGAGGCAAATGCTTATGAGATAGAATTTCCAGATGGTGTGGGAATATCACCCATATTCAATGTAGCAGATGTGTACCCTTACATACTAGATGAAGCAAGAGGATAGGAAAATCAAAAGGAAGTTCAGTGGGTCGAGTAGATGCTTGTAGCTGACAAGCCGCAAATGGAAAAGATCATTGAACAGAGTGTTTCTAAGAAGACCCGGAGGAAGAAATATTTTGAATATTTGATAAAGTGGAAGGGACATCCGATTGAATATGCCAGTTGGGAAAGCGAAGAAGATATCCAAAAACATGGACAGATGGTGTAAGCGCTCATGGACAGGATTCCATGATTTTTTCATCCAGAGGAGTATGATGGAGGAGCATCGCCAACAAGCGCAAGTGGAGGATAGTTGGATATGCACCAACGTGCATTTTGAAGATGTTTTGAAATTTAAAGATGAAACATTAATGTAATAGATCAGAGGATGCAATTGTTCTTAAATGTTTTGGGGATTGTAATGAAGATCTTGAGGGTTTCTCTCATTTTCCGGTTGGAGGCATTTAATGTAATAAATGTAAAGTAGTTGTGTTCTTTAATTTCGATAAGATAGCTTAGATTTGTAGGGGGGAAAACTCAAGAAAGCTTCCTCGTATGTATTGTATCATAATTCTCATTGTAAGAGTGGAATCAATAGAGAAAGAGAGCATAGGAGAGTAGAGAAGAACAGAGATTGTAGAAGTTGTTTCAGCAGATAGTTGTTTCTATAGAAACCATGTACAAAAGCACTTGAATTAATATAATAAGACTTTAATCCAATTTCATGGTGTTTTTATGGTTACTGTTTACATATATTGAATGGTATGTTTACAATTTTCTTATATGCTATGTTATGCACTTGTTTCAATGCTTTATGTGTATGATTTCATGTTGAATTTATGAAGTCGGTGAGAGGGAGAGTATAAGTTTCAATTTATTCTCATCCTGAGAATTCCTACAAGGAGTGCAATGAAGGTTCGCAAGGACTACGTTGGCAAGATTTTGAGTTTTACCTCAGAAAAGCTCAGGAGAGATAGAGTTGTTCTTATACCAAAGGAAGTGAAAGTATAGCACAGAGTCGTGCAAGGTGTGCGCAGGCAAGGTTGAAGTCTTAGACATTTCCAACCAAGTGAGTGGTTGAAGAAATTATTTCGCAAAGAGTGCTTAGAGTTGAGAGATATTAGATAATCAGGGATTATCATGAGAGTCGTAAGGAGTCCGTGCAAGAATCCCTTAGAACCTTTGAGTTTGCAGTAAGAATCAAGCTCAAGAGGGATAGAGACTTGGAAAGTCCAGAGGATAGATGAGGGTCGAATTCACCTCACAGAAACCAAGCTCGGGAGGAAAGATGCAAAGTTATTTGGTGAGGAGTCTTTTAGAACCTGAACAGATGGTTGAAATTCTCTGAGGGAGAAAAAATGATTTTTCGTGGACCGTTGGATCCAGTAGATCAGTGGAGAGGATAAGACAGAGTTTATTTCAACACTTGCAAGCTCAGGAGAGATAACAACCATTAGATCCCGAGGAGCGTGATTCATTGATTGGGCGCTCCCAATTTTGGGCATTCGAGAATCCGGAGTGTGGAGGAAGTTGCTTTCGAGAATCCCTAATACGCGAAATCCGAATGGAATCTAGACCGTCAGATGGTGGGGTAACTGGGACCATTGATCCGTGGAGAGGAAATTTCATCATTTCGGGTATTGGGAAAAGGGAGCAAAGTTAATTTACAAAGTCTCGACATAAATAAAACGGATGTGCCTTTTTGGGGTAAGGTTGTGGTCACGCCAGTGATCACGTGGAGTGGAGGCTCGTATCTAGTGCATGTTCGCATGGGCGGAGCTTAGAAAATGACCTGTGGTTTTTAAGTGTTGAGGGTCTGTGATGTCCCATCCCCAAGATTAGGCCAGCAGGGAGTGACTTAGTAGTCTATACATTCTCGTAGACTATAGTCAGGCACAAACAAGGAAGCAGATGGAGAAATAAGGAGGAATTAAGGCTAAACGATAAATTAAGCCTAATTACTTAGGGAAAATCACTTAAGCCTAAGTCAACGAAGAATTAGAATGAAAAGGTGATAAGGGGGGCGACTTAATGGACAAATATTTCACGTAGGAGGAAGGGCGTCTAGGTTAAGTGATGTCAATGGAGAATTAGGTCGAGAAAGGTATATAGAGAGGAATTTGACCTAATTCCTCATTATGCATGATTATGATTTGATGTTGAGAGCTTCCAGAGGAGGAAGAGAGTCGACCTTGTTGTTTTGTGGATTTTTTGAGGAAACCACCACCCTTGATCGGTTTCGGTGTTGAGAGACACACCCTAGCCTATCGGAGATACCATCCAGGTATTTCATCGTACATTTTAGGAGCATTCAGTGAGGAGGGCGTAGCTTATCCAAGGAGGGCGCAAGCTATTGGAGAGATTCACAGATCTGCAGTAGACCATGGTCCCGATTGCAGATCCATTCCGACCCAGTGGAGCTCTAGCCAGGGCGCTTCCATTGAGCCAGTTTTCATCAGATTCCGACGGTGGAATCTTGCAGAGCGACCCATATAGTTGTTTAGGGTGCATGCATTCCGAACAGGTATTTAGCTTTGCATGCAGGGGTTCCCCATCAGATCTGGCTAAATCCTTCCAACCCATTTGACTACGGGAAAAGATGATCGTTTTGAGCTACATAGCGGCAGATTCCGACAGTGGAATCCATTGGGGTGCATTCAGTGCCCAAGGAGGGGCACAAACCCCCCAGGGGTCTGGATCTAGTGCCATATAGGTCCGTTCGGGATTCCGTCAGACATTATTTCCAGTGTAGAAGCTAGGGCGCATTGATTGTAGCATCTTTGAGGACATTCTGACTGTGGAGTTTTGAGATCGAGTTTTCCAGCTGATAGCGGTCACCGTGCTCATCCGGGATCGTTCATTTGTTATTTCTTGTGGACACGGGTATTTCTTTGCTATTTGATTGTATTCCAGTAGAGATCCATGCGATTTGACTGACGTTTAGTTGATATATTTCAGTAGGCGATTTGTATTCCCACGCATGCACTATTATTATTCATAATATTGAGTTGTTGACCTTATATGCTATTGCATGCGTCATTTTATGATTGTAAGATCTTTGTTATGCTACATGCAACTATAATAACCTACATGCAACCATAATAACTGACATGAAAACACTATAAACAAAGATCATCTACATCAAACCCTAAAACGCATCCAGAAACCCCCAGTGTATCAGATCTGCATGTTATAGTAGTAAGATCGTAGCCCATATCTTGATCAACCGGATTAGGGATATTTCAGTGGTATCAGAGCTTTAGTCCTGCCAGCCTGTGACTAAAGGCAATGAGTGGAGAAGAAGAACCAGATGGCCGTGAGCATGAGGGTGATGAATACGTCATGTACAGTCGGCAAAAGGGAAGAAGGGACAGACCTAACTTTCCACCTTTCCCGCCCAGTTCATAGGAAGAGGAAGAGGCACTTAGAGAAGCAGAACGACGAGCAGAGTGTGAGGCTGAGTGTGAAGCAGAGAAGAGGCTTGGTGACAGGTATGAGTGATCAGAGGGCAGCGGTAAGGCCCCAGCAGATCCAGATGTAGTCTTCATGCAGGTGATTAGTGACATGCTAGCTAGTCAGCCTACCATGTCCCAGTCCTTGGCTCAGGTAGTAGATAGACTGGTGATGATGGAGATTCCGGGCACTCAAGGCCCACATGCAGCCCATGGGAACTCAGAGGCAGGCAGTAGACACCAGTCACCCACTCGCACATACACCTCTACGAGTAGGATCCCACGCACATTATTTCCCAGTTTCCAGAGAGTAGCCCCAGTAGCACCACAGATAC